>JARHVA010009681.1:5000-112500 GCA_037957365.1 Torreya grandis
AATAGTATAATAAAATCACTCATCAATCAAAAAATAATCAAGTCCATAATATAAAACAATGCATACCATCAGACTTATGCACACTCTAAAAAACACTCTGTATCTATTGCTGAGATTCCCACACACTTAACAGGGTCTCCATCAATGATAATGTGAAAAAGATAAAACTATCTATAGAGTTTTACATAGGGGTCTTACAACAACCTACAATGAGTAACACATAGGATATATGTAGAGGGGTTATACTTTTTATAGACAAGTTTAGGCCTATTGAAAATTTTCTTACATTATTAGATAGGGGGATGATTGCGCTTCTTTCAGCGATTCATCATCAACCTCACCATTTACACCAGGTACTATATAAGAATTATGTTCATTTTCACTAGATTGTTGTTATGCATTCACAGCATACATCAATCAGTATGTTAGTAGAGGTGTCATAGGGTTCACACATGGAGAATCAGGACCTCATTAAACATACTCCCCTAGATCACAATCTTTTATGATAGAGTTATCCCAGTGTGTTTCTTTTAAAGAAACATTTATTGCTCATCGTACAAGCCCTATAACTTCTAGGATGATTATTTATCATCAATCTCCTACATCACAACCTCAACCATGATGGAAACCAATTCATAAATTTTAGAATGCACCTCTAGTGCATATACTAGATAATATATTTGGGAACCACTAAAAACCCAAAGGCACAATTTGGTATAGATACCAATCAAAATATTTGGAAATAATTACAAATCTCATAATACAACTCCCATGTGTACACCAATTAATATATTTGGGAATAACTATCAACCCAAGGCTACATTTTTAGCTCAATAACTGATAAATATTTATCAATATCAATATAGAGATCATAATCCAAATTTAGTTGACACACCATTTAAGATATTTACACAAAATCAGGGAACTCAGAGTGTAGTTTCAAAGGGACAACCAATCAATATTTTTGCATCAAGGTCTACACATTTATCCACTAGCATTACATCATAGGCATATCCACATTCATAGTCTACATCTTCTCCAACATAGCATGAGAAGTATGATCATTATTTCCCAATGCCATTAGGCTTCAAATAGAGGATCTTACCATCATAGGGTATACACATCAACATCTTATGAGATATAAACAATTAAGAAACAAACACCATAAACCAATACAAAAACTAAAATCTCCTACACATATGCCTAAAACATTCATAATACGTCTATAAATCAAATTAATAGTACTCCAATGAAAACAAAATTACAAAAAATAAACATTCCAAACAATTATTCAAACTTAAACACATTATACAATATACCCAGATCTAGATACCAACAAACAATACCACTTTACATAATAACCATATACATATATATAACTCATAACTTCATTTTAAATATAAATATGATGCATCACTCAATGATGTAAACATGATTGCTAGGACCGGTTTCCTAACTCTCACTCTCAAACATATCATCACTAGAACTAAAAGCCCCACTATCTCCATGAGACCTCGATCTAAGACTATGCCTTCTCTCTCTCTCTCTCTCTCTCTCTCTCTCTCTCTCTCTCTCTCTCTCTCTCTCTCTCTCTCTCTCTCTCTCTCTCTCTCTCTATAAATACTTGCCCCACTTAGAGTATCAAGAGAGGGTAAAGTTTGCCTCTGTAGATCCACACATAACTCATCTCTATCTACTATTAATACTCAAACCTATGCTTAACATACTCTCACTGAAATTGTATATAGTCATATACTATATAAATACTTGCCCCACTTAGAGTATCAAGAGAGGGTAAAGTTTGCCTTTTTAGATCCACACATAACTCATCTCTATCTACTATTAATTTCCTATACATCATAGTCACTATCACTACTTAATACAAAAATGAGCATGTACTCCAACTACAATGATATCATGCTCCACCAATATGTCAACCACCATGTCAACTCATGTAGTGTTGACTCGATAGTCACATCTTAGTAATCTTCATGTCCTACACCTAAATTTTTTCATATAATTAATAAGAATACTTTTAACTCAAAATAAATGATTTAAAATTGCATAGAACATTAAAAATGACTATTTAACTTACCATCCATATCCCTTAAAGGATCTACATCCAATACCTCCTCTTTAACCATCCCATCCCTCAAGAATAGAGGTGCCCACTTATGCTCACTCCACTAGGATAAATAGGCCTCAATCACCCCAACATCATCCACATCTTATACCTTGATCTCATGGCATAGGATCTCACTCCATAATTGATGGCCTAGGCCTACTCCTCAGCCTTATAGGATCCCAAAAATGCCTCAACCACACTACGAGTGATGGGGGCATATCTTGTATGACACCAAACTGGTAGCTAACCCTCTCATACTAGAATTGATCATATACATTATCCCATCGATAATGGATCCAATCAGTTACTCATATCCACCTCAATCGAATGCCATATTTGGGCCATCCCTAATATCCCATTTAGGGTATCTTGACAATATCATATACTCTCATATTATCTAGTAATTATCGATAGTAAGTAGTACTCCTCATTAGAGCATTCCATATCCCAATCCATCTAGCTAAAAATACCTATGGGTGAGAGCATCCATCCTATGGATGTGGAACTGGGCTTCTTACTACTATATTATTTTATGCATAACAATTCAATAGTGTTGACACACTGATACCTCCACTACACATCTCTTGAGTAAACCAATATAGGTGCTCATATATAAGCCATCATATTCAGACCCCAAGAATATATTCTAGCTTGATGCTCAACATAATATACTATCTCATGAATCATGTATGAAATGGAGACACAACTCCCATCCACCATAATAAATGATGACAATATCACCATTATAAACTTCCATAACCATGGAACATCAACCATAACAATTAGGGTTAACATCATGTTACTCTAACTGCCTGTATGATGAGTACCCATAATCGTAGCATAAAAGTACCTAGATGATCTATGCATAACCCATGCACTAGTTGCCTCCTATAACATAAATCACTACCCAAATATCAAAAACCATAAGATCTTATACATATCCTTGAATGCCATGGTCATCTCACTTGTAGGCACCAAGTGTGTATATGTATCTACATTTCATCTCTCACACAATGCAGTGATCATATGCTTATCCCAGAACATAGGTTCCATTAAGTCCACATATCATAATCTTACTTTATAAAACACATATATCTATGCCTTAAATAAGGGAAAACCCTAGATATTATCCATCATCTGATCAACATATAAATCCCTCATATAGTCATTAACCTACAAACATTTCAATCAAATCTGACATCTATCAAATAATAATTTATACTGACAAACAAAAATAGAATTTAGAAACTAGTTGACACTGTTAAGCACCATATTTGGGGCCTATAATACATTGGTTATTCCTAGAGGATAGTGGAACTAGACAATAGTGCCACACTCTAGACAATATCACTAAAAACTAGACACTAGTGCCTAGATTAGGACAATAATGCCACATTTTGCAAAACTAGTCAAAAACATCCTTTTCCTAGAAAAATCACTAATAAAAATAAATTAAATGATAAAAAAATAGAAAAATTTAGGTTTGCATACTAGGTGCACCTCCTCCCCACTCTAAATAAGTGCCTTAACCTCCTTATAACATGAAAACCTAACATCACATCTCCTTGACATGTCTTTCCCTCTTAGACTGAAGCTATTTCTCACTTCAATGATGTAAATGAATTGAAAATGATTCAAAATGACCTATTTAGGTCATCACTTACTCAGTGCCACCCTATTAAGGTTTCCCCTATATGCAATTTTTTCTAATTAATACAATTATCTTGCTATTACCATATCTCGAGAACCATAGCTTTGATTCACAAACCATTTATTGCACATGGGACTTGATATCGATATACCATGTTTCATATTGGTAAAACCAATCCTCTCATTATTTTCAAACCTATAAAATAATAAAAATAATTAAATTCTATTAACCATACAAAAAGTCAAGTAGCTATACAACTACACACTAAGTTATCAAACTCTAACAAAATCAATACATTGTCCAAACCTAATACAGCATCAAAATTACCAAGTAAGCACCAAAACAATCTATACTTACTATTTTTAGTCACATATATTCTTCATAATCTTGTCTCTCTCACCAAAAGAGGGGAAATATATGCATAGGTTGATTCAGACACACAGAGTTATACTTAGGTCTTTTAGATATATGGGTATTTAGAGTTACATATTTTGAAATATACACATATACAAGTCTGCATAAGTTTACATAAGCATTCAAACACACATACTATTTAGAGATACAAGACACATAATTATACATAAGTTTACACAATCATATTCAAATACATAAACTTATAAGTTTACACATGATTACACTTGCATTTAGTTGCACAACTTATTCAAAGATACAGACACATGGGTCTACATAGGTTTACATAGGAATTAAAATTTACAATTTTTTATATATACATAAACAAAAGTATACCAATTCATTTAGATATTTATATACATATATACATCACTTAGATATTATGATTAGAGGGCACAATGGATAAAACATGTTCTTAATTATCATTTTTAGATTCACCAGTATCGTCACCAGGTTTTCACCAATTTGGATCATAGGGCTATCTATAGAATTTGATCCATAATATCACATGACACTTAGTTCACATTAATAAAATTCAAATTGGGGGTAATCAATCCTTATTTCTCCATGCATTCAACTCATAGTACTAAGATTCAGAGTGGGTGTGAGTGATCCTTATTTCTCTACACTTTCAACTTACAATACTTAGATTTAGAGTGGGGGCATGTGAGCCTTGTTTCTCCATGCATTTAGCTTATATGAGTTAGATTCAAAGTGGGGGTAAATGAGCATTTTCTCTTAACACTTTCATATTACATTACTCAAATTCAAAGTGGGGACAAATGAGCCTTATTTATCCATACATTAAACTTACGTACTTCGATTCAGAGTGGGGGCAAGGAATCCTTATTTCTCCACACTTTCAACTTACATCAATAAAATTTAGAGTGGAGGCAACTGAGCTTTGTTTCTCCACACTTTATACTTACATTACTTAGATTCAAAGTGGGGGAAAGTGAGCCTTGATTTTCCACATGTTTATTTCACATTACTTAGATTTAGAGTGGGGGAAGTGAGCCTTGTTTCTCCATGCATTCAGATTACACACTCAATTTTAGTACATGGGGAATTTAAAGTATATTATTCCTTTCATATATCTCACTCCAATTTTCATCCACTTCTCTAGCCAAGAAGTGGGCAAAATCTAGATTACATTTACATAGGTAAGTACAACTACACATTTCTATTTTTTTAATCTAGTACTTCCATTTCATTTATTTGTTAGAATCAAATGTAAACACCCTAATTTGGTCAAGCAAACACAAGTACTATGTATTTTGTTTATATTTCAAACAAATGTTCTTAGTGACGTTTATAGTCCTTGTTCACTTGGTCAATCTAAGTCTTTTTATATTTCTTATGACTTTTACTCACTCTTTTCTTACCCCAAATAATCACAGGTCACCTTTTCCCATTCTTAGGGTCCCTTAGCCTTTCAACCTTGATTTTTACTCAATTTTTAGCCCTTATACATTAGCCCCACATGGCACTAATGTCCAAGTTTTCCTTCAATGTCTGACGTGCCCTTTCACTCGTGTTTGAGTCTCGACCCCTCTGTGACCATTCTCTTATGTTTTTTTATATCTTCTTCATGACATGTCATCTAATAAATACAGTGTTATATCCATAATAAATATACTCCTATATATATATATATATATATATATATATATATATATATATATATATATATATATATATATATATATATATATATATCCTCACAAGGAATTTTACATATAACACTTTTTATTTGGCACTGATGTACATAAAAGCAATCAATAGTACAACTCAAATACTCTGCATCTACTTAGCATTCACACCTAGACATTTGCATGCTTGATAAAAGAAGGTCCTAGGTGAAATTAATCCTATCATATCATGAAATTTGATGGTACACATTACCTAAAGGAGAACTACATGTGATCTAAGACCCATATCATTTGGGTTAATGCAGGTAGCAGTCAAGATAATAAGGGTTATGCTTTGTGCAATTGTAACATCCCATAAAGCATTTTTTCCTTTGTTTTACATTTGATTATTTAATGTGTGTAGGTATTCATTAGGGTTTTGGAGAAGAATAATCCTAAAAAGTGACATAAACAAACCTCTATAGATAATAAATCACCCACAAGACCTTTAGGAACTCCTCTAGCTCCCTTGAAAGTTGTAGACAATCACTACAAGAGGGACATTAGTGCCAGGTTTGGATGTTAGTACCACGTGGCCTTAATAACCTAATGGGGAACTACTATCCTAGGATAAATCATAGGAAATAATCTATATATGAAAAAAATTTCTTTATCTGATCAATCATTCTAATATTCAGATCTTCAAAAAACTCTATTTATTTCTAGATAAGTTCATCTTCTCCTCGTATTTAACATATTTAGAAAGATACACAGAATCAATTAGTTCAAATTTATTTTTAGATATACTACAGACCCATCCATTTAATCTAGCTTAGGATTTACATAGTAAAATCCTAAATGGTTAAAATAATAGCTAATACTCCAAGGAGGGCCTATGACTTATGTAGTTCTCCCTTATGTGTGGGAAGGTGTACACAAGGGTGAAATATATTATATAAAGATGCATGCTTCGATATAGCTTGTAATTTAACATATATCAGTCATGAGATGCTCTTTTAATTATTCAAAATTTTAAAATAAATGATCCTATACTTGAAATGAAAATAGGGATGAATTACGAAGAATAACTTGGTTGTGAAATTGATTAGTTTATCTTTAGTAGGTGTTTGCTTGGTATTTTATAAATAGTAATGAGTAGTTTTATAATTTTATTTATACCATACATTTTTTAAATGTATCATAGTAGGTTTCAATAATAAAAATATGTTGACGCATAAGTTTAAATATATGGTTGATATTTGGATAAATTCTAGAAATTAGACACTAGATAGGGATCTAAACACTACCATCAGTGATAGTGTCCCTCTATGGTCAATAGTGTCTAGAGGGTTAGTAAAAATGTAAATATCTAAAACTAATAGTGAAGGATGTTTATCAAGTTTTCATACTTATATGTAGTGTAGGAGACCTAGAGCATTAGAATGATATGTATTAGACTAAGATATAATACTTTAAGTACATTAAGATGATAAATGCAAGCCTTTTGATAAGAGGGAGGTCTAGAACTGAAGGGTAGAGCCCTGATTGATATCTATAAAATGTATAAGTTTGAGATGATATAAATATTTAGTTTTAGTATCTACATCAATGAAGAGTTCTTATAGCACTACTTCTTGTATTGAATTATCCTAGTATGCTCCTATATATAGTTTTTTTGTTTTCTTGATTTGTTTCCTTATTTTATTATTAGTTTGGGTTGTTTTCTTACTTTTTTTCATTGTTTTAGCTCATCTTTTATCTCTCTTTGGTTTGGGACTTTTTTTTTTTTGGATACCTCGTTGGTGATTTAATTTTTTAGGGTTCATGGATTTTAAGCCCTAGGTTGTTAAAGGGTCCGAGTACAATAAATTTAAGTTATACAATAAATATGACTAATTTGTGAAATAACCGATCTAATCTAATGTGTGTAATAATAGAAGTGAATGATAAAAATAAATAATTAGCTAGAAATTATATAAGATGAAGCATATAGAAGTTAAAAACTGGTACATGAGCTAGTCTAAATGTCACAAAAATTATCTAAGTGTCAAAAAATCTCTTGTATAATAGCTTTATACCTTGGATAGTAGCATTATGGCTCTAGTGTCTACTTTTGGCACTAATGTCCTTTGTGTAATAATTGATATGAAATTATGGGATCACCTATGTTTGAGTCTAACAAACCTACTCCGATTTGGACAAACCCTGCTTCACTATTTGTGACTTATTTTAATTGATTTATATGCAAACCATAGACCTCCATATGATTAGGTCATTCAATTGGCATAAGTAGTAAAGGTGTGATGTTAGATAGGCTAGATATCTGCAACACCCTAGTGTGATGAGAGTTAACTATATACAAATATTTTCAGGGGAGATCAAGCCTGATGTAGTTCTCCCTAACTAAGGTCTGGTGTAAGTACAAGTGAAGCAAGTATGAATGTTAGTTTGAGTGCTTTGATTGACACTTGAGATTGGAAATATATGTATTCTAAGCTTAGGAGGGTTATAGATGACTAGTCATATGTACACATTGAGTATAATAGGGAGCAATAACCTTGATTTTACACAGCTTATTTTGATCTTGTTTGTGTGTATTTGCATATAATTTCTATCTAATAAATAAATGGATAAAAGTCATATATATATATATATATATATATATATATATATATATTAATCCGGTGCTTATGGAGGATTTGAAATAGGTCTAGGATGATGCTAAGTATCTTTAGGATTGAAAAGATATCCATTATGGCTAAAAAGAGGGGAAATGACAAGAGTACTCAATTGGGACACTAACATTGTAGCACTAGTGTGAAATTATGGCACTAATGTCTAGGTGGAATAACCTAAGGCACTAGGGGCCTCGATGCCTAAAGAATGGTTTGAGAATGATTTTGAGATGTCTAGGGATGTGTGTGGCCCACACAAAATCTAGATAAGTATTTAAATAGGCCCTAAGATAGGTCTAGGGCTAATTTAGGGATGGGTGGTCTCAAGTAATACTATTAGCACTAAAGTGACACTATAGATGAATATAGTTGGTATTTTTAATAAGGAAAAAAAATCTTAGGTAAGTAGCATGAATACTCTAAGTCATTTGTAACTTAAGATTTTGTTTATCATTTGGTTTTAAAAGTTTAGGCTATTGTGTGTGTTTTTATTTGTTTAAAAGAGTTTAGATAACTATGTAGCCTTTAAATATATTCTCTCAAAACCATGCATAAAAATCATATTTGAATGGTTTTTGGGTTTTCTTAGATGAACATACTATGGTTAAACTCTAGAATGAAAATATATAATCATGCCTTTCATTTTCAATGGTGATCCCAAACCTAGAAATGAAATGTTAAAAATAAATAAATAAGATAAGATTGAAAATAAAAGAAAATTAATTTTTAGAAAAATGCAATTTATGGGTGATTCAGGTAACTTCTATTAGGGCCATGGATGATTGACTAATAGTAGAGCAAGGCTTTTAGTCATATTAGATACATATACATTATGGATATGGATTCCTAGCTAGTAGAGGACTAATGTCTAGTAAAGTGTTTTCAAGGTAAAATTTAATATCTAGATGAGTGAGAATGTATTTTTTAGTCCTTACAACTTTCATGAAGCAATAATTAACTCATTTACACATAATAGGTTAACGATAATATCATATTTGGTATTGTATCCATTCCTTTCTTTTCCTCTCTTGATTTAATTCAAGTTTCATGTATTTTATCAGCTAAATATTCTAGGTTTTTCAACACATTTATATAGTTTCAAAATACTTAGGAGTAATTTACAACAAAATCACCATTTATTGTTACTTACACAACATGCCTTGATTTATCTAGAATCATGGAAACCCTTTTTTGATTTTCTATCCACTCTTACTTATGCTTGTAGGCTAGTTGGTATCATTTATCTTATATTTATTTAGTGGTAGGTCTCGATTTATGTGTTGAGCAAGGTCCTATAGCCATCTCCATTAGAAATACCATCTTTGTGCAAGAAAGTTTCATATTTAACATTTGGGTGAAATTGGAGTCTTGATGCCTTAGTTTGCCATTGAGTATCTTTCTTTATTATCTCTCTTAGGTCACTCTTAGATATCAATCTCGATTTGTATGTTAAATTGGATCTAAATCCTTATACACTACGATAATCACATTCATGCTATAAATTTTTTAATTTGGCACTTGATCTAAAAGTGATTTTTTGATGCACTTATTACACTAAAAAATATTGATCAGAGACGTGATTAGGTCTGTTGTAGTTTCAAAAAAAATGTGGTTCTTAGACCTAGTTGGGTTCCTATAAACCAAATAGCTATTCATGATTCAAATTTTGAGTTTTATTTTCTATTTGGATATTTTTATCTAATTTGGTCTAAGGTTATCATTTCAAATCACCACTTTAGCAATTAGGTTTTTGACATAATTGGGTGTTTATTTTGTCATTAGGACAAATGTATTTTTAGTCAAGTTTTTAACTTTAATAAGTTTGGTATACTATGGGGAAGGCATACATTTATGTTTAAGGATAAAACCTAAACCAAGTATATCAAAGCCTCACATGATCAACTACATTCTAATCAAGGAATAGTCCTTGACTAGCTTAGTGGACTTGTTCCCCAACCACTTAGTTTTAGTTGAGTCATAGACCCTGATTGGGTCTATGAACTTTTCCCAAAGCATCATTAGTTATATGCATATTCAAAGGCTTGACTAGAACATGTAGCCACCAAGCAAAAACCTATAATGAAAATATACATTTTGATTTTTGATTTGATCTATAAACCTCTCAAAACATCCAAACATTTACCCAATCAAGGTCTCATCACTTAATTAGGTATTGGAAGTTTAAATTGATCACCCCTAATTACAATTGAGAGTTAAAATTTTGATTAGAACTAGGGATTAAAATTTTCAAAGTTGAATGTAAACTGGCCCAAGAAGCTTGATTAGGTTTGAGAGGCCATTTTCGATCCTATGATGGGTTTTTCAACCTAACTTCACTCATTTGAATTTTTTTCATTTTGCCTATAAAACCAGGAAGTTATTTCCATTATAGATGAATGATGTCATGAATTTTAAGAAAATTTTCATGTTTTAAAACCTATTCATTTTTTCATCTCACATTTTGTTAAGGACATTTTCATTACAAAATTAGAACATGTTTTTTATATTTTCAAGCTTGAAAAGTGCATGAGGAAAAGAGTGGTATAAAAATGGAGAGAAAAGGTCAAAGTGGTTAGAAAAGTTAATTAATGGTTTCATATGAATTTTTTAGGGAAAGAAATTTCTTCTTGGAGCTGGAAATTTTTATATATCATTGATTTTTTGAATTTCAAAGGGTTGGATCTTTGTGAATCCAAGGAGGAAGATAGAAATAATCATTTCTATTCATGTAATTTCTTGCTTTCATAGTGTAATTTCTCTCTCAATTTGATGCTAAACCATTATGATGGAGAAATTTTTAATTGATGGATCATTATATGTTGAAATGAATATTTTGATTTATAGAAGGTTTTTTAAGTTTTATTCATAATTTATACATGTAAATGGTGGTTGTTCTTGTTCCTTTCATTATTTGGTTAGACTTATATGCTTGTATAAATTCCTTATATGATTATCCACACAAATTGATAAGGAAAGGGAGTAATTTGTGGGATTCACTTGATCCAATGTTTCAGATTCACCTTTATCATAACAAGAATTTTATTTTCCCTCTTTCGCTATGTTGTATCATTTTTAATCAATCATTTAATCTAGGGTTTTTTCAAGTGTGAATGAAATATATTACTACATGTCAATCCCAATTGTGTAGTTAAATTCATTTCCATTTTGTTATTGCTTTTTTCAATATTTATGCTATAGAATGAATATGCATTTAAATTGGCCACACTCCTTATTAAAGAAAGATAATAAAATGTTGATTATGTCATTTGGCCATAACCATAAAATGCATTATTTATGTTCTTCATTAAAATAAGATTAAAACCCATCCTACCTAAATGGGTAAAATCACACCTTCCTCTAATATTTCAAAAGACCAAAACGATGTTAATAATTATAGGACCAACATATGTCCCTTGAATCGGTACAGTTTGACATACACCAATTGGGTCATCCTATATGTCTTGACCTAGAAGATAGAGACCATGGCGAACCTTTGGTACTAATTTTAGGATAAGTTGGATGGGTAGATATCGTCCCTACATTAGTGTGCCAAAAAAACCATCAATAGCTCTGGTTGTTGTTATGTTGTTGAAGGATGTTCTAATAGAGCTTGTTATTACACATATGCTACCAAAAACTTAATAGTTTGGGTAGTTTGCATTGATGTTTTGGAATATGGAGACAATGGACGTGAATTTGGTGAGGATGGGAATGGATAAATGACCACTTTTCATTTACTCTTGAGTTTTTATGAATGAGTAGGTAGGACAATATTTTTATTCTAGTGCTTAGCTATATGAGTTTTTTTAGCATGGTATTTGATGTTAGGCTGCCATTAATGTCAAAGAGAGCATGAGATCATAGTGCATTAATGAAAAAGTGATTAGATTGATAGTTTGGAGAGTGTTTGACTTAGTGAGGCCATTAATGGATGATATTAATGGTATGGACATGTTATAGAGATCGTATGGGATGTTATGAGTGCTTAGAGTGCTTATGGAAGTGAACATAATTCATCAGAACAATCATATGAAGGTCTAAGCTCAAGTAGTCATCTTGATAAATAAATTTGAGTGAGCATATTGATGACATCATATTTCACACGTGTGAATAGTTTAGGACTAGTTTGATACATGGATGGATTCTCCTATGTGAGGAGATCATATGGTTCAAATTTTAGGTCTGGACATGAATCACAACAAAATTTACTAAGTTGAAAAAATTTCTTCTTAGATAGAGTTTACCAAGTTCCAATACCTATCCAACTTTTTTGATATCAAATATCTATGACTAGAATTTAATTAGACCATAAATCTAATGATGAACATTAATCTGACTAGATAAGGATCCAATTGCATGGTTCAAATTCAAATAGTCAAGATTGTATGTGATAGTGACATGGCTCTCTATCTTATTCATTTGACAAAATATCAAAGGTTTACGGGTGTTCTTATAGATAAATATCAATGGTGTGGGTTAAGTGAAAGATTCAAATGTGTAGAAGGAATGCATAGCTACCAAGTGGCATAATCATGGGAATTTGGATCAAAGATCAATAGTGAACATTAAAAGATAAAGATTAGGTTACTTCTAAGGAGATCAATGAAGTACATTTTTTAAAAGTTACCAAGGAACACGAGATGAAGTCAAAGTGTCTGATGTT
Organism: Torreya grandis; assembly: GCA_037957365.1. Lineage (NCBI taxonomy): Eukaryota > Viridiplantae > Streptophyta > Pinopsida > Cupressales > Taxaceae > Torreya > Torreya grandis. The sequence goes on from JARHVA010009681.1 coordinate 18,157, forward strand.
TAACATTAACCCAATGACCATTGGAATTTGAATATTCAAATTAATGAAAGAACACCTATTTGTAGTTTTTGAGCTATATATTTTGATCCAGGGTGAACTTTTTGATGTAGTAAAAACCAAAGTTGAAAAGGACTCCAAGGCACATTCAAAGACATTGGTTAAAGATATTAAGCTCCAAAATTGTCTATGTTTGACCATGTTCTGTAAGTGACCTGAGAAGGATAATTGAGTTATTCTTGATAGTATTCTAATATTTCAAGATGAAATAAATATTAAAAAATATTGTATACTCCATGAATACTATTTGTGTGGATTTTGGAGTTTTGACCAATACATCTTCAATGAGAAGAATTGCTTAGAAGTTGACTATGTTTGTTGAATGCACTAGAATTTTGAGTGACCATATTACAAAGGTAAGTTAAAGGTGTTTTGATCATAGTTAAGGAAAAAAATAAGTATAGAGATGTTCTATAAGTCTCTAAGGATTATGATAAGGCATGTTTTGTCTTATTTTGACCCTAAATAGATATAGAGTGTCAAAATAGCATAATTATATTTTGACTATGTGTGACTAGTTTGAGTTGTCATTTTGAGAGAGTTGATTTGACTGATTAGAGCCTATGTTTAAGTGTCTAAAGCACATGGAGGTGTATCTAAAGTATTGAAATGTTAACCCATGTGATTTAATCATATGAATATGTGAAACACTTGAAAATTTGCTTCATAAGTTTGAGATTATGTTTTCTATGTATGAAGACCTAAATATCAAGAAGATATAATTGGTAAGATCAAGGTGTGATTTGGTATTCCAAGTGGAATTGACCCATATGATAGTCAGAAATGGGATACTAGAGACATTTTTGATGTGTTAAAATCAATTTTAAAGTATGAAGGTGGTCCAAGTATTCTCATGTGTAACATGTGAGTATGAAGGCCTAATTGTTTTAGGTCTCACCAAGACCTAATGGTGGTTTGGGGCTAATGAGGTATTGGCTGACTTAAGGACTATGTGATTATTAAATTTAATGTGTATGAGGACATATTTAAAATTTATAATGAATATGTAAAGAATATTTTCTGACCAAGATGGATTAAAGGAAGATAGTGGTATACATACAAGGCATAATTGGACTAATTGTGCTAGTGGTATATGCGAGGATTTAAGTGAAAAAGAGAACATTTGAAAGAGAAGGTACAAGTTATTTAAGATCATCAATGTGTGATAAAGATCATACATGTTTATCTAATAAATTTTATGTAAGAGGACACATAAGTCATTGGACCTAATGAGCCTAAAAGAGGCAGTTTGAGCAAGTTAGCCCTGGAGGCAACCTTAGAGAGATTAGAGGTGAAGAGTGAAGACAAAGATGATAATCATTAGTTTTAGAGTATAAATAGGTGTTCAAGGTGATCTCTATAGGTATCTAAGTGGGTGATTATTTTCATAGGGGGTTGTTCCTCCTTGCAAGGTAAAGCTTGTTAAATGTCTAGTTGTTATGGGTGCTCAACTAGATATGGGTAGTTCCTCCTCATGGGATTGTTGTCTCACTAAACTAAGGGATGGGTGTTCTTTGATCAGTTGATTCTTGTCTAAATTTTGAATATATTTTTTTATAATACTATATTACATCTTGTAGGGTTCAGTGGGTTTTAACCTCCAAGAGGTTTTCCCACATATATGGTGTGCTCATGTGATATATGCTCTTATGTATGCTTTGGATGTATGCACTTTCATGTTTATGTTGCTTGATCAAGTTGATGTATGTTGAATAGTTAATAGTTGGGAATTGAATTAGATTATCTTTCATCATTAAATCACCCACTCTCAGTGATTGTACAAATAACAATTAGTATTAGAGTAGGACCTTCATTGCAAGTTTAACCACTTGAAGGTGATCCAAGGTAAAATATGGCTAAGCAGTTGAGGAAAGAAAATTAGGAGTTTTGTTCATAAGGCAAGAACCTATAGAAGGAAGAACATATGGTTAGCTAGAGATACAGATAATGTAGTCTGATATAATTGTCATGACATGGGAAATATTGATAGATTTTTCCCCGGAATGCATAATAAAAGACTAACCTATGTATGAAGACCTAAGATAGTCAAACTTGAGCATAATTAACCTAAGAGATGAGATGGTATGTTTGTTGAGATTCATAATATTTATCAAGAAGAAGGTATGAATGATGTCATTTGTTTTAATTGTCATCAAGTTGGTCATATTTCAATATTTTTTAAAGCAAGCTCTCAAGTCATAATAATGTGTATGGACATCCTAGTAAGCTCAATAAAGGTCAATATTTGGTATGGAATCCTAAGGAAGTGAATACCAATAATACTAATTTAGTTAAGATGAAAAATCAAGGTAGACTACCTACTAAAGCAAAAGAGGAATCATATATAAATAAGGTTCAAGAATGCTAAGAGTGTCATCTATCTAAATATAAAAGGAGAATCATAAGTTAGTTCAAGTCAAGATCAAGGAAAAGACCAAAGATGGTTTGTTTGCCATGATAGACATAAAGGAAAGTCAAGATATTCTATTTTATACATTTTTTTTCAAGTCTAAAGCAGAGAATAAAGTCAAAGATCCATTCAAAGTCAAATTTTTGATGAGGTAGGACTGAAATTAAAATAAAAGTATGGATATATGGGAGTCTCCTAAGTTTTGGGACTTTTAGTCTCACTATGTCAAAGGAATGTCTCTCTCTAAGCTTTAAGGAGACACTTGACAAGAAAGAATAAGCATGGTGGATGCCAGTTGAGCTTTGGCTGATGTTGCAGGACAAGAATATAATTTTAAGATGCATTTGGCAAAGGGGGAGCTAACTTAGTTAGCCTAATTGGCTTGAAGAATATGTACATGATGTGAGCGAGAGCATGTGTGAGATGTTTTAGTCATGGTTGAAATATGAAGAAGTCTACTACATTTGTGAATTCAAGAAGATTAAATACTATTACTTGATCAAACCAAGTCATGTGTTTTGAAAATATAATGAATATTCATATAAGATTAAAAAGAACTTGTGAGCTTTATAGGTATATAGGTCCAAGGACCAAAAAAGCCCAAGTTCAAATTAGTGTATAAGAACAGACGACATGAGATAGAGCTTGATGTTAGGGGGAGATTTATAAGTTTTGTGAGTAGTTTTTTAGGTCCAAAAGAAGTCCAAGTTCATATTGGTGCATATCAAAGGTGATAAATTATTTCATATTCTTAAAATTATGTAAGTATCCTAGACATCTTACATAGTATTTGAATGCACACATGATGTTGAGGAATGATTGCTTTCATGTTGAGGAAGAGACCCTTTGTCATTAATGTCAAAGGGGGAGAAATATCAGAATGAAGGAGTTCAAATAAAGTAATTATTTAAATTAAGTCATTCTAAGGGTGTTTTTCCATCAATGACAAAGGGGGAGATTGTTGAACATGGTCATTGATGTCAAAGAGAGTATGAGATCATAGTGAATTAATGACAAAGTGATCATATTGATGGTTTGGAGAGTGTTTGACTTATTGAGGAAATTGATATATGATATTGATGGTATGGACATGTTGTAGAGATCCTAGGGATGTTATGAGTTCTTAGAAGGCTTACAGAAGTGAATAGAATTCATCAGAATAGTCATATGAAGGTCTAAGCTCAAGTAGTCATCTTAATAGATAAATCTAAGTGAGAATATGATGACATAATATTTATCACATGTGAAGGTTTTAAGAGTTGTTTAATACATGGATGGATTCCCCTATGTGAGGAAATCATATGGTTCAAATTTTAGGTCTGGACATGGAGCATAAACTTTTTTATTAAGGTGAAAAGTTGGATTCTTAGATAGAGTTTACCAAGTTCCTATACTTAGCCAAATTTTGTTATATCAAAGACCTATGGCTAGTATTTAATTGAACCATATATCTAACAGTGAACATTTAATCTAACCAGATAAGGATCCAAAAGTGTAGATCAAATTCAAATAGTCAAGATTGCATGTGTTAGTGACATGTGTCTCTATCTCATTGACTTGATAGAAGATCAATGGTTCAAAAGTTTTTGTATAGATAGAGATCAATGGTATGGGTTGAGTCAAAAATTCAAACATGCAGAAGGCACATAGAGCTACCAAGTGGCACAATCATGAGAGCTCATATCAAAGACCAATAATGAAAATTGCAAGATAAAGACTAGGTTACTTCTAAGGATATAGATGGAATACATTTTTAAATTTTTTTCAAGGAACATGAGATGAATTCAAAGTGTATAATGTTTAACATTAACATAGTGACCATTGGAATTTGAATATTCAAATTGATGAAGGAAAAGCTAGTTGTAGTTTTTGAGCTATATCTTTTGATCCAGGACAAATTTCTTGATGTAGTAAAAAAAAATATTGTAAAGGACTCCAAGGTGCATCTAGATAAATTGGTTAGAATTTTTTAATGTATATACATTCAAATATATTAATCTCCAAATTTGACTATGTGTTTGACCATGTTCTGCAAGTGACCTAGGAAGGAAAATTGAGCTATTCTTGATAGTATTTTGATGTTTCAAGATAAAATAAATATTGGAGAGTGTTTTAGATCCATGAATAATATATATGTGGATTTTTGAGGTTTTAAACATCCATATTAAATGAAAAAAATTTATTATAAGTTGAATCTGTTTATTGAATACACTAGCAGTTTGAGTGACCATCTTGTAAAGGTAAGTTGAAGGTGTTCTGAGTATATTTAAATAAGAAAAAAGTATAGATATGTTCTATAAGTATCTAAGGCTTATGATAATGAATTTTTTTTCATATTTCACCACTAAATAGATATGGAGAGTAAAAAATAGTATAACTATATTTTGACTGTGTGTGACCAATCTGAGTGGTCATTTTCAGAGAATTGATCTGAGTACTTAGAGCCTATGTTCAAGATTATAAATCATATGGAGGTGTATAAGAGGTCTTTAAGGGTTCACCCATGTGATTTAATAATATGTATATGTGAAATACATGAGTATCTACTTTATAAGTTTGAGACTGTATTTTCTATGTATGAAGACTTGAAGAGCAAGAAGACCTATTTAGTATGTTCAAGGTGTGATTTGGTGTTAAAAGTGGCATATACCTATATGAAAGTAAGGGAGGGGATATTAGAGACATTTTTGATGTGTTATAAGTTTTGATAAAGGATGAAAGTGGTCCATGTAGTCTCACATGTAATGTGTGAGTATAAAGGCCTAATGTTAGGCCCCAAATCTAAGTATAGGATCCACACCAACACAATAGAACTTTATACATGGGGAAATCACTTATTACAATTTTTATTTTGTTATCTTATGGTGGTAGTTGGTAGGTATCTAAAAATTCACTTATATCTCAATAATCATTAGGAAACGAGCACATGATATAGTCATGACTCATTAGAAGTAAGGTAATGGAGCTGATGGAAGGATTACATCTAGCACCAGCTTAACACCTAACATGCTCTTTTCACCTTGGTACTAATATGTTCCCATATGTTATAAAATTATATCTAAGTCTATATAGTGAAGGAGGAGAGATGAGTGAGTTGGAGTAGCGAAGCCCTACATGATTGGTTCTAGATGCTGTGTTCGCCATTTGAGCTTACAGTTTAGTTTGGGATGCCTTTGAGGCTCCCCATTATAATTCCCAAGATCTCCTAAGAGGATTACCTTGATATATATATATATATATATATATATATATATATATATATATATATATATATATATAATGTGTTTAAACCCTATTAATGTTGGACAGTGTTTACACCTAAGGAATGGTAATATGGTTTACATAGTTTTAACCATAGGTTTAGAGTGATAATGGGTTATGAAATGTTTTGATATATTGAATACTTAGGTTAATATAATGTATGTTGATATACTCTAAGTCTTTGACCTAACCCATTCATGGCATTCCTATAGCTAATGATGATATCATCACCCTATAGAGAAAATACTCTAAGTATAAGAAAGACCACATGCCTCACAATGATACCTATGCCACAATGTGACCCCAAGCCTATGTCCCTCATTTAAGTACCCCTTTGAACCCTCCAATTTCATGATTGATGCTAAGTTAATGAAATTAAAGGATTGTATCCATGAAGCTTTACAACTGCATCACATAGGCTTACACCTAACAAATAGTTGGATCTTCCCAGAATGGCTTGTACCCATGAGTGCACCAATACTATTTCACTAACCAATCCCCTAGAGGATAGAGTTCTGCCATGACATAACTATCCCAACATAGGCCCCAATCTTTTTTCCACTATGCTTCATGTGAGTGCATAAGGCTTGCACCTTATGTGAAGTGATGCTAGCATTGCTAAGTGATACATGTTGAGTGTTATAGGATTAATCAAGGCTTGTGCCACATAGTAACAAGTCTAAGTTTGACTTGGAAAACTAGATAAGGCCCATGATTAAGACCCCTATGTATCTAAAACATTTTTGTTCCATTAATGGGAACTATTGAATTTTGTTACTGCAATGGTGTACTAAAATGATGCTCTGACTCTCCCTTGAAAATATTGAGTGCTATCTAGAATGAGTGGCGGATAACTTTGCACTAAGGAATCCAACATGTAGAGTATATAAACCAAGTAAGTGGGTCTAAACCCACTTGTATGATGCCCTATATGAGGTTTTCTTTTGTAAACTACTAGAGCAAATGTACTGATGGTTGGTAGCTTATGTAACATATAGAAGTTAAAACTATGGATAGTACCTCAAGTGGATGAAAGAACACCTAGAAAGGCTTGAGAACCTTTATTCCACTTGAATAGACCTATAGACAAATGGTGGTAAGGGTAATTTAATAGATACATCCTTGAGTTTGTAGTATCAATAAAATCCTACCCTAAAGAAGTAGAATATCAGTTCTTATGTGAACTTAGAGGTACATTTGTGAGAGAGCTTGGAACTAAACTCAAGAAGCTAATGGTGGATTAGGGATTTAAAACCATGAGGATGGAAGGTTAAAATCCTCACACATATGACCAGTGCAACAGGGTAGAAGGGGACATGTAGGTGAGGTTTAATGTAAGGGGATGATAAATTTGACACCTAAGAGCTCAAGACATAGGATTATAATAAGAGGAGACACAAGATAATAAAACATCTAAAACTTAGAAGTGCTAAGAGGACCTGTAGAGAGTGGGAAGGCATGGGGAAGGATCTCTTGAATGGAATTAATACCTAGAGGAGGGAAACCTTGAAGCCATAGAAAAAATCCATAATTGATAGGTGAAAAATAATTTGGGTCCCCATAGAATTTAACCATTAGAGATGCATCAGATGCACCTACCCCCTTTGGACCTGTAGTATGAGCTCATGTGTGAGATCTCTCATAAGAAGATAAAATATTGATAATTGTCCTCATTATCAACCTAAAATTTGACTATTTTATATAATAGACCATAATTTTGTGATTGAATAAGTTGTTCCTTATAGGGAGCTAAGTGAGGATACATCTAGACCTTAGGGCACTAGCCCAATTAGATAGAATATGAGTGCAAGCACTATAGTCTAGACAATATTAGCTATGTAGCCTAGGAAATATCCCAAAGGAAGTGGCCCCATTCCATTAGTTAATAGTATAAATGTCATCATCTTCCATGGTGTTAGTGTTAATGATAAGATAAATGCCTAGCCTAGTGGCTAGAGGTGTTGAAGGACCACTGCTATGACAAGTACTAGGGGGACAAGTGCCTCAAATACTAGATACTACCCCAACCTAGATTTATTATTAAATGACCATGTATTTATTTGAGTATCAAGGCATAGATAATTCTAAAGAGTATGTGCTCAAGTTTCAACTGTAATGACACACTTAGGGTATAACCTAATCTGAGTGAAAGGCAACCCATTTCATGATAATTTTGCTTGATCATGCCCATACTTGGTGTAGGAAGTTTTATCCTAACTAGGATATGGTTAATTACAACACCTTGAAAGAATCCTTCCTAAACTAATTTTATATACCTAAGTTTATGTAGTATATCATGACCACACTCAAGGAGATTAACTAAGGACTATCATAAAACATGTGCTTATACAATGCTATATTCAAGACTCTTCTTTCCATGATCCTTTATGATATTGACCTCTCCCAACATGCATAATGGTTTATTGAGGAATTAATAGTACCATTTAGAAGGGTGTTATCCATAAAAACATTCATATACCCTTAGGAAGTGATTAAATCTGCACTCAAAGCTGAGGTAATTAGGAGAATCAACTTAGGAATTAGCCCTTTCATAAAGACACAGATTACATCTATAGCCTCCCAACTAAAAAATTTGACCACTAGTTTACTATAATTCTTTTGAAGTGGATTGTGGTGTATTGACTATGAGATGGAAGGCCATAATAAGAACAACTACCTTCTAAGGAATATGCATAAATTTATTCTCATCTACAAAGTTTATCATGAGCTGAATGATGTTCACAACTTCCCTTTGTTACAATGTGCCAGTCAAGTCAACACAACCACCTATTAATAGTTATTTGATGTTTATACTCATACCGTGGCTGATTAATGCATAATCAATGAGACACATGAAAACATGAGAAGAAGTACAAAATATGAAATCATAGTAGTAGGAGGACAAGGAATCTAAGGAAATGATCGATATGACTAGTATAATATAGGCTATGAGATGCAAAGAGGTACCTGAGGGTAAGGTGGTGGAGATGATGGAGGGAGGTTTCTACCATAGTCATATTATAAGTACATTTAAACCAATAAATATCAATAAATATGACCTATGCATCTAATGTGTGGGTATTATCAAGGAACACACAAGGTCAAGGAATGCCTTAAATTATTGAAAATCTGACCCAAGGTAGGCTTGACATAGATAAAGGCATAAGGATGATTAGGCAAAAGCCTAAGGTAGAGAAATGGAATCCAAAGCCACAACCAATCCTCATAAAGCTAATCAAAGTGTAGGAAACTAGTCAGAGTATACTCAACACTCAACTGATAGCTGTGCCAGTACTAGAGTTGCACTTGGAATATGGGGAGGTGAGATGAATTGAGTGCATAATGTAGTTTGAACCCAAAATTTCACCATATCCAAACCCTATGGACTAAAAATATGTATTGTAGTATGCTATGAGCATAATATATAACTTTTAAGGAGAGATTAAACTAACATGAGACCTAGAGGTGTAAGCTTCCACATCTCACAAGTAGAAGGATGGTCATGAGGCTAAAGTGTAAGAAATAATAAATATCTTACACCTCCTATGAATAGAAGGGAAGCTACCCCTATTAAATAATTTGATTTTAGAACATGTAGGGTTGTAGTTAGTTGAATTTAATGCATCACACATGGAAAGGACATGAGAGGTCAGGCATACCCATGATGTGGAGTATGACAAATAACTCCTAGTGAATGCCACCATCAATGGATTGTCCATATGTGAGTTCCTTATCAACATAGGTGCCAAGGTCAATATCCCAAATAAGAATGCATGGGAGAAATGGGTAGGCTAACCTTGAGGTCTTCTCCCCATGAACTCTTCATGGCCAACAAGACCTAAACATAATGGATTAGAATTATGAAGGCCACCATTGTAGATATTATGGGCACTAAATTCCTTGTTGACTTCAAAGTAATCGAGTTAGCTAAATAAGACAACTATTTAACACTTTTAGGAATGCCATGGTGATACATAAATAATGTTGATATGTACTTTAAAAAGTGATATATGACCTTTCAAAATGGAAAGGAAAAGGGTAGTGATCCCCCTCTCAAGTAATCAAGGACCCACCTATGTGAAGAGCATTGATCTTGAGGATAAGATCAACCATATATACAACATCATAGCATAGGGCATCAATAATATCAACCCCATAGATCAAATATTGCTCTCTTAGGAAGATAGGAAGTCAACCTAGAATGCCACTAATGTTTCTTGTGATTAATGTGTTAAAGAGGCTTATGAGGCCACTGATCATAGATGCTACCTATTACCCACAAAGGTGCCAAAGCCTATGAGGAATGGATAGGTCCAAATTGACTGCACTCAAAAATTATGGGACCCTTATAATGGGAAGAAAGGAAAGAAGGTACTCTACCTGAGTAAAGGTAAGCTTGTAGTGATCCCAAAATTTTAAGGGAAAAACCTAGTGGAAAAATATGTCCATGATCTCAAATCATGCATCCTTAAAGAAACAAAGAGATTAGAGTGCTTATATGAGGCATTTGCCCAAGCAAGGTGGAGCTAATACATGGAGAAGGTGCACTAGAAGCATTGACATGATAAGAATATATAGCACAATATGATAATTTAAGGGACATTAGTTTTGATCTATGACTCCAACTATATCAAGCACCCATGCAAGTTACAGATAAGGTAGATGGGTCCATATGTCATCCCCAACATATTAGAGACTAGCAATTGCAAGATATGCATGTTGTTCGGTGAAATACTCCCTGAGTAGTCAAACCACAATTGATTAAATTTGAATTAGAAATAGGTTAGAATTTATGTCATTGGACACCAAGTTCCTAGTCATGATTCAGTTATGTTGTGTTAACTAGAATAAAGTTTGGCACAAACCAAATATGTTCCTTATATTTGTGTTGTTTGTAATTTTAATATGGTGAGTGAATAAGCAGTGCATTAAGGCTGCAACTAAAATGTTTTTGGTGCTTTCATGCATAAATCCATCTAGGTGAGTCAAGAACAAACACTTTACAAGTCCTTGAGGACAAATACTTGAGTTATGGGCATGTGAAGTTTGCTAAAGTTAGACATAAGGTGCACCAGATCTTCATGCATAAGATTTAGGAAGTAAGGAATTTTGAGGCCAATATAATGGATAGTTTAGTGCTTTCAATAATAATACCAGTTAGGTGGCTTGAGCAAGGTTAATTTATAATCACCCATGGCCATACACCTAAGTTAATGGGTACATATAACTCACTAGACATAGAGCATATATACACTAAGGAAGGCCAAAAAAATACATGTGCACAAAAAATAGAGAAAAGACACACAACATGATCATGCACAAGATATCAGATGAGGGTATCATATTGGAGGTATAGTAAAAGGGATTCATATGGGGTAAGATAAACAAAATAAATAAGCAAAAAGCATATTGAAATTGACCAAGATAGATAAGTACACTTGAAATATAAGTGCAGAAGGAAGAGGAAATGGGACCAAGGAGGGTAAATCATGTGCATGTGAGGTCTTGCATCTAGGTTTCCATATTATAGGTTAAGGTCATGCTGAATGAAAAAATCATATGAAAATGTCATCAAGACAAGCTGACATCCACCTGAAGTATAGTGGAGAAAGAAATGGCACTAGGGATAGAAAGGAAAATAGAGGACATGAAGGCCAAGGGTATGACCTAGGTAGAGATTGATAAGGCTGAGGTTGAGGAGATAAGGGTTGAGGAGGAAATGATAGACACAATGTGAAGAAGAGGAAGGTAGAGATAAAGAAGGGCCAAAAAGAAAAGGTTAGGAGATAAATGGAAGAAAAGTGGGTTATCGTAAGCACAAAGACCATGAAGGAGAAAGTATCAAAGGAACCTAGTGTCCCTACCAACATAGTGAAAAAATATGCATTACAGGTGTGCCCAAGTAGTGAAGGGGAACTTGGAGATAAGGAAGGTGATACTAGAACCTTAAAAGAGAAAATAGAGAGTGAAGTTGAAACCAAGCAGACTAAGGAAGGTAAAGCTAGTGTCAATGAAGAAGAAGAAATAAACAAAGGGGACAAGTCTAAAGAAGAACCCATGTTAGAGAAAGAGGACACATCATCAGTAATCATTGTAAAAATTTATAGATATGATGAAGAGGATCTATAGCAGACAAATCTAGCCATCCTAGGAGAGGACATTGAGCTGAGCCTAAAAGAGAAGATGTAAAAGGGGTCCATAGACGATGACTATTATATGATGGATTACATTTCCTATGGAACCATAATGACAAAGATGCACCATCAAATATCATTTTCCTTTGATAGTTACATGGATGAACCTCTTTTAAAGGTGCCACAAAAGGCAATCCTATGAGAAAAACAACTAGAGGAAGGGCATGATTCCCTTCTTATCAACCCCCACACATTGAATCCAATAAGGTCATCCAATACCCTCATATAAATGGCCTCTAAGGTAGTGTAGAGGAACATCATTAATGATGTCATAGCCTCAATTTGGAGTAAGAACATGCTAGAGGCAGAGGATAAAATTTAGGCCCTGAAATTCAAGTTGTAACAACTATTCAAGTGCATAGAAGATGCCAAGCCATCCCTCCTAGATGGCATTGGCACTTTAAATTTTTGAGAGCTCAATAAGGGGTATGCGCTAGTGGATTAGATGCTCCTAAGATTAAAGGTAGATTTAACACTAGAAGAAGAGGAGGACTATTTTACCACAATCAAATAAGGTCTTGTCATAAATGTTAAAGAGGTAGAAGACCTCTTCATGAAGCATGAAGAGGACATAAAAGTGTTTGATGTAATATTTTGTAACTTTTCCACCCAAACATCAGTCATCAATGTGTATCTTAAAAATTCCAAATGGGAGAAGGATGTACTGGTGTCATAGGAATACATGGTGAATAGGATTGAGCACACATAGATCATGGCATAGGTTAATAATTTGAGCACCCAAATCAAGACCCAGGAGCAAGACCTATAAGAAATCATCCATGCCTTACAAATAAAGGCCCGTGAATAATGAATGATCCTAGATAGAGGCATAACAAAGGCAAAGGAAAGAATACAAGCCTATAGGAAGGATTTGGAGAAAACTAATGTGCTTATTATCAGTACTTCCTCTAAAGAAATAAATAATGTTGTAGAATAAATCAAGCTTGCAATTAGGGCTTATTGGACTTTAGGGTAGAACTGAAGGAGTGCACACCTAATTTTCATGCACCATAAACACTAAAAGGATAGTCTAAGGGTGAAATTTTAATTTTGTATGGGGTAATGTTGGGCCCCAAATCTATCTAAGTATAGGATCCCACTAAAACAATAAAACTTTGGGTGTGATTCAATCACGTATTATGATTATTGTTTTATTATCTTTTGGAATCAAATTGAAAGTGGCTAACTACTCCTTTTTGGCTCAATTTTCATCAGGAAATAGGAAAATGAGATAGTCATGGCTCATTCTAAGTAGGGTAGTGAAGTTGGTAGAATGATTACATCTAGTGCAAACTCATCACTCAGCATGCTCCTTTCACCCTAGCACTAAGATGTTCCAAAATGTTATAAAAGTGGAGTTGAGTCTAGTTATCAAAGGAGGAGATAGGAGGGGGTTAGATTAGCGAAGCCTTGTAGGATTGGTTTCAAACACTGTGTTCACCATTTTAGATTAGAGTCTAGTTTGGGATGCCTTAGAGGCTACCTATTTTAATGATAAAGCTTGCTTGTGAGCCTCTAGACCTTTAGCAGTTGTAAAGAGCACTTGCTCAATTTCCCTTTATATATATATATATATATATATATATATATAGTGTTTGAACCCTATTAATGTTGAATAGTGATGCGCCTAAGAAATATTAATATGGTTTATGTGGCTATAGCCATAGGTTTAGAGTTATAATGGGTTAAAAAATGTTTTAATATATTGAATTATTAGGTTTATATTATGTATGTTGAGCTCTTATATGTCTTTAACCTAGCCCATTCATGACATTCCTATAGCTCATGATGACATCAACACCCTATATAGAAAATAATCTAAGTATAGAAAAGACCATGCACCTCACAATTATACATATTCCATAGTGTGAGGCCAAGCCTAAGTCCCTCATCTAAGTACCCTTTTGAACCCTAAAAGCACATGATTGATGCTAAGTCAAATAAACTAAAGGATTGCACCCATGAAGCTTTAGAATCACATCATATAGGTTTTTACCTAACAAACAATTTGATCCTCCCAAAAATGGCTTGTGTCCATAAATACACCACCACTATTACACTAACCAAAGCCCCTATAGGATAGAGTTTCACCATGACACAACTAGCCTAACACAGACCTCGGTCCTTTCTCCATTACACTTGGGGTTAGGGCATAAGGCTTGTACCTTATGTGAAGTGATGTCAGTGTGGATGAGTGATAAATGTTAAGCACTATAGGATTAGTCAAGGATTGTGCCATGGTATAACAAGTAAAGGTTTGAATTTAATAGCTACATAAGCACTTGATAAGGCCCATGACTAAGACCCCTACTTTGTCACAACACCTAATTATTTTAGGTCTTACCAGGATCTAATGGTGGTTTGGGGATAATGATATATTGTCCAACCTAAGGAGTGTGTGGTTATGACATGTAAAATGTATGAGGACCTATTTTAAAGGTAGAAAAAATATACAAAGCATCTTGGCTGACCAAGATGGGTTAAAGGAAGAGAGTTGTATAAATGTAAGGCATAATTAGACTAATTATGCTAGTGGTGTATGCAAGGATTCAAGTAAAGAAGATAACCTTTGAAAGAGAAGGTATAGGTTAGGACAATTAGTGTGTGATAAAGATCAGACATGTTCATTTGATTAATTTTATGTAGGAGGACAACAGGTCATTGGACCTAATGATCCTAGAAGAGGTAGTTTATGCAAGTTATCCCTAGAGGCATCTTGAGAGAGATTGGAGGTGAAGAGTACAGAAAAAGGTGATCATCATCAATTGAAGAGTATAAATAGGCATTCAAGGTGATCTATTCAGGTAATTGAGTGGGTGTTTGTTTTCCCAAGAGTTGGTTCTTCCTCACAAGGTAAAGCTTTCTAAAGGTCTAATTATTGTGGATGCTCAACTAGATAGGGACAGTTTTTCCTTGTGGGATTAGTGTCTCACTAAACTAAGGGATGGGTGGTCCTTGATAAATTGGCGTTGGTCTAAATGTTGGATCTTGTTTTATAATATTATATTCCATCTTATAAATTTTAGTGGGTTTTATCCCCCAAGAGGTTTTCCTACATATATGATGTGTTTATGTGATGTATGCTCTTATGTATGCTTTGGATGTATGTGCTTTCATGTTGATGTTACTTAATCAAGTTTATGTATTCTTAATGGTTAAGAGTTTGGAATTGAATTGGATTATATTTCATCAATAATTTACCCCCATCTTAGTGATCTTAACTCTAACAGAGTATGTATTATAGTTTTCCTCTCTTACTTTTTCTCTTCTTCAACTTCCTCCTCACCATAGTATCTCATGTGAGATTTTCCCATGCACTTTTTGATGGTAATATATGACCTCATAGTGGTTTTATTATGAGTTTATATACATTAATCATCCTACGAGACTTACATATTATTCCCATACTTGTGCCATCACTATTTTTTTAATGTATTTGACTATGTTAGTGAAGTTACAGTAATTGATGGGACTAAACCTAATGCCCCTCCTTTGAAAATAACCATGTTCTATCATTTCTTTCAACTTCCTCTATGAATGCATAAATAATTATCTACTCTAAATGTTTGGGTATCTACACTAAAATTACAACTCAAAAACCGTTTCATAATTAGTAGGTGAAAACTACCTTCCAATAGAAAATCTCCTTCTTCTCTTCATCATCATAACTATACTTTATGATATTGTTTTACATTGAGTTTTAAACTTATTCTAATTTGACCCCAAAAAGTTTTAGGTTAAATTTTACAACAATCATTGGCATTCATTTTTCGATGAGCCATGGAGTGGTGTTATAATTCCTCTTTAGTGGTGGTGAAGATGTGTGAGTAGGAGATATGTATATTATTATAACATTTTATGTCAAATAAGTGTAGGTTTATGATTTTTGAGATCCATGTGGCTGAAATGTATATTTTAGTTGTGGTTGAGCATGTGCCTCAACTTTCACTCTAATCAATTTTATGACTAAAACTTATATTGTAGAAAGATCTTTTTTAATTTGGATTGCACGTATGTTTTCCATATTTTCCCTACCTTATATATTTTTTAATCCCCCAAATGTTCTATGAAATTTCATATTAATTCATCACTCTAATTTTTTGCATCATTATCCCCTTTAATTTCAATTTTGATGGTCAATTTTTCCTTTTAGATGCATAGATTCAATGTTTCATATAGAAACATTCAAGGATGTGATGCACCACATTTTCTCTCCCATAGAGTTTTTTTTTTACATTAAATCTATCTAACTTATTTACCTATGTTTTAAATGTCATGATATTCAAACTTATTGTCATTAAATACCTTGGTAGTTACCATTTTCTTACCACTCCATCATACATTTTTATCACCACCTCATTATTGGACTTATTTATTTGACCCATGCATTGATTGACATTTATTTATTCAATATATGTTATTTCCTTTTCATGTTATCTTAATTTGAATCTAATACATGCCTATCAATATATACAATATAGAGATCATACTATGTATAGCTAATGCTACCACCTTAAAAAATAATATTGTAAAAAAAAAAATTCCTATAATACACTATGTTACTCAACACTCACTCTTTTTCTTTATGTTTTTATAGATATTATTGTTGATACAGATTTAACATATAGTCATTCACCCTTCTCATAAGAATGGTTCATGCAAGGTCTCTAAGATAATAGTGCCTTATTTTGAAATGTCATGAATAATGTATAGACCTTTCTATAAAATCAGTTATTTTCAAAAGGTGTTCCCTCAATCTATTGTCCTATAATAAAACTACTTAGTTTGGTTTAAATCAATTCAATCATAGGTTATGATCATACCACACCATCTAAATTTATTTTTTAACTTCCTACATCTAATTTTACATATGTTCCTCCATTATAATTAATTCTATAAAAATGTGTTTGAAGTCAGTCTTGGTATTGTTGTCACTGAATATTTCACCCTAGAGGGGATTATTCAAGCCTACCCTAATATTTGGGAAACATTAGAATACTTATAAGACTTTGGGTTGCCTATATTAGAGGTAGACCTATAGGTTTAGGTGATATCTCCCTAGATTTACCTTTAAGTTCTTATCATCCACACTAAATGATTGGTTACATAGAAAGAGATATAAGTTGACATGAAAGTAAACTATTCTAAGGGGGTGATACACTAGAAAGATCTCAAATATCAATCTAGGGAGCTAGACCTTAAACCTAGAGGTCTACCTCTATTAGAGGTAACCCATAGGCTTAAAGGTATTCCAATGTTACCCAAATATTATAGTAGGCTTGAACAACATCCTTAAGGTACAAGATTTGGTGAAAATAGTACTAGCACACTCGGTGAGAACATTTTCCTAAAGATAACTTGTCAAGGTGAATGTTGGTCTTGACAACATCACAATTACATATGGTGCTCTACTCAACATTCGGTGACTCTATTTAAGGTAAAATCTAGTTATATACCATTGTTTTGTCATATATTTATTCTCATAGTTCATGGTCCTTACTAGGTCATATTCTATTTCAATCCTATTAATCCACTTTTTTAACCTAAACTTCCTCTTGAACTTCAACATCCTCAACCTATTCTACCTTTTGAAGAGAAAGAGGACTTTTCTAGCTAAGAACATAGTGAAAATGAAGAAGAACTTTAAGATGACATGTCTAATCATCATGCCATTCCATCCTTTAACATTTAAATCACTATCAATCTTGATTCATATTAGGACATTCCTCCTAATTCTATAAAGAGTTTTCCCACATTCAATGGTGAAGGTCATGTCACACGTAGTGAGTATATTAGGGACATGTCAAACTTTTATAGTTTTCACAATGTCACTGTGGTCAACATTGCCATTAGACTCCTTACCATGTTCTTTAGAGGCAAAACACTTGACTTATATAGGACTTTTCTCAGTGGTTGTATCATAACTTGGGATGATTTTGGAGAGCTAATAACTTCAAGATTTAAACATAAGAATGATCATACTTCACTCATCCATCAACTTGATGTAATTCAAAGATTCCCCAAGGAGATAATACATGATTTTAATGATATATTCTAAATAACTTGGCATAAGTTGCCTCCTCCCATGAGACCACCTTCTAGCTTTGTATTTCCCACATATTTGAGGGCTATTAGTACTGACATAGCCATAATGTTATAATCTATGGGTGGTTTCACTTTACCTGAAGCATATGACCTTGCCATTAGAGTTGTGAATGGCCTCATATAAGTAGGAAATTTACCCCCAAAATTATCCATGCCTCTACCACCTAATATGTTTATTGATAATCAAGTTGTTGCTTAAGTTTCTAATGCAAATGCCAAGTTAAGGACTAATCCTAGTAAGGTAGAAGAGATAATTGATTGGAAGAAAATATATTAGGGCTTAGAAGCTAAAACTAAAAACCTAATATGTAGTATGCAGTGACTTAGAAAACCTACCCCTATCCTTATAAATATGGTTAATAATATGGGAAAGGGAGAGGGTAAGGGTAACCTAATCTCAATAGGCCTACCAATGTATATAATCCTACTTCAACCTCTAATATATGAGCAATGGTACTAGTGCATACCAATATGATCTAAGGAGAAGAATATAAATAAGGTCAATTCATGGATGCCAATGAAGGTAGAGATAATAATCTAGTTGTTAAAAAAGGAGTCACCCCTCAACTATCAATAGATGATGAATTCCTTACGAAAACAAATGAAGGATGACAGTCTCAAGGAGTGAGTTTCACCAACTTCCTAGTTAAAGACACCTATGTTATCAACCATAACACTTCTATTAAAAAAATAATAGAGGTAAAAATAAGGCTCTAGGAGATTCTAATGGCATGCTTACAAGTGCAAATATTTCTCATATAAGGCAAAAAAACATGACTGTAAGCATAGCAGT
This sequence comes from Torreya grandis, assembly GCA_037957365.1. Classification (NCBI taxonomy): domain Eukaryota; kingdom Viridiplantae; phylum Streptophyta; class Pinopsida; order Cupressales; family Taxaceae; genus Torreya; species Torreya grandis. The sequence goes on from JARHVA010009681.1 coordinate 36,977, forward strand.
CCCTACAAATATTGCACCTCCTTCAAGTCAGAATGTTGGAAGGGCTACTTAAAGTGATCCAATACACCAAGATACAAACACTTCATTATCTCCAAGGACTCAAGAAAATATAATTAATTATAATTAAAACATTGTAGACTCATTGAAGAATGATAAGGCATCTATCTCTCTTTGGGATTCCCTTTATATGCCTAGACAAAAGGAACTCTTGCAAAATCAACTATCCATAATTCTTGCTAACCCTCCATCATCAATCCATGGTCATAAAAATGTTAATTTTACCAATGATCCTAATAACATTGTTTAACCCCATACTAAATATGAGAAGCCCCCACCCTTAGACCTCACTCTCATTATGGGGGATAAGCTTGATTACAAATGCATAGTTTATAGTGAAGATAACACATCGATGATTCCCAAGGTTGTAGATGACAAATTGGGTCTAAAATATTAACTACATAATAAATGGGTCGTTCTAATATATGGGACACCTAAAAATTTAGTAAGATTGATCAAAATTTTGATGGTTTTTCTTCATTATTGTCCTAGTTTTCCTATCCTCCAAGACATTATGGTTGTTGAATTGCGTACCCACTTTGTTATCTGCCTCTCAAGGGATTTTAAAACAAAGATACGAGACACCTCTCATTTGAGTGGTACTTCATGGAATTTAGGACAAGGTATGGAGAAAAATTAACCATTAGAACTCAACCACTTGCTAAATTTATAATTAAACCCTATGTTGAAGCAAGATCCAATTTGAATTGTGTCATCAATGATAAAGGAGAGTCTATTGTGGATGATTGTGCTTCTTCCAATCTTGAGGGAATTTATAATTCTGTAATATATGAGTATGGTGTATAAACCTATGTACATGATCCATATACATAAATTGAATAAACTAACCTTAACACCTATATGATCCATGAGGGATCATTTGAACGATCTGAGACAAGCATTAAGCATTCTTTCTCACAAGATGTTGAAGGTAACTACTCGATTCATGTGCATGATGATGATAGTTTGAAGAGAATGATATATAAATATGGTGAGAATAATAATGTCTTTATACCTATAATTTATGAAGGATAAATTTAAGATGACACTCATAAGGAAGAATATGATCTATGTCAAATTTCAATGCCAAAAGTCAAGAGTGTGAGTAGCTAGGTAAGACTATTCTTCATAAGAAGTACATATTTAATCATGAGGTTATTGATGAGCCTAATAAATAGGTTGTTGAGTATCCTATTGATCATGAAAGAGAGTGTATTATTAATAATGAATATGAGCATCAATCTTCTATCAAAGAGTTTGAAATCATAAAAGAACTTAGTGAAGCCACTGTCAAGGAACTAACAATCACAAAAAAGCCTAATGAAGTCAAGGAAAACATGTTTATGATTGAGGAATAGTAAATAACTTAAGATTATGATGAATTAATTTTAGATGTGATGTAAAAAAATTAAATCAAGATTTACATCCTTAAACATCAACTATATCATTCCCAAGAAGAATGTAAAGTTGAGTCAACTTTGATCATTCCTAATCTGCAGTTTGAAGAACACCAATTGGATATGATAGAGATCAAGAAAATTACAATCTAAATCAAGATCATTAGAGGGATATATATAAAATCCTTAAAATATCATAGTAGTATAATTTTAGATATAAGAATAACATAAGCCATGAAATTTAGTGTCAAAGGTTGAAGACACCTACATGCTGACTATGGACTGATAACACATTGAATGTTGACAATTTGATTGTTAGTTTGACCTTATGCCTAATATGAATATGTTTGATTAAAATATGATCATAAATTAATTCAAGGATATATTTTATAATTATATAAAATTTCTTATCATGGAATACACCTATAAGAGAGTTTTAAAATCATGAACTTATAGTCAACACATAATACACAGTCAGCTACAGTAAATTTGATTATACCTAGTCAAGTAGAGGGACAGGTATTGAGGATATTGGCATGGATGATGATGATTTTTTTTTAATACCTTAAATATTGTGACATTTATCTCATGAGATTATAAGGATAGATAAATAAGGTGTAAATTGAGCTCCCAAACACTCAACCTATAGATAGTTTTAAGCTCATGAACATAGTCACTATTATACAAGTCTGCCTTGGATTCTACAATGTTTAGAGGTGATATGAGTATTATATAGACCTTAAAATTTGTGTATTAGTTACTAATTACCAATTATATCTCCTCATAAATTCATTTTTCTTGATATTATAGGGGAGATGCCCTCTATTCTATCTCAAATAGAGGGCCCTCCTAATAGTCTATACTATAGGATTGGGTGAATAGATGACAAAAGAAGATTTTAGGAAGGATTTTAACACTAAATAATGGTGTATAAATTTTTAATTAGGGATAAAAAATGTTTTTAATACCTAAAAACCATTATAGACTACACATGGTTATTTTGGTCATCAAGGATACAATTAGGCTTATTAGGCCTAGACTAGGCCCAAAACCATAAAAGGGGTCTAGTCTCATTTCTAACTCTAAGTGAACCTTAAAATAAATTATATAATATTAAAATGGATGTATAAGGTTTTTTTTAATTTTTCATCTAGAGAAGAAATCATAAGAAAGTCATTTTGTCCTAAATGACACCTCAGACCTATCTAGAATGTACTCCCAAGCTCGAGAGGCCATATTTAGCTGCTCACACTAGTAAAAACATTTACCATGGAGACCCAATGAGTTATGATATGGTGAAGAGGTTCCATACTATGATTTTAGTGGAATTGGTCTAAAGTTTTAATGTCAGGATTGTATGAATAATCCTTAAGAGTCAACACTACTTAAAACCCTCCAAAACCCTTCTTTGAGACCCACTAGGAAATAAGTGAGTACATATGCATTCAAGATGGATATTATGACCTATAAATGGTTTTGTTATTGAATAAAACTCTATCAATATCCATCCCATCTAGTTAGTTGACCCTACTTGTATGGATAAGGTACATAATATGCTTTCTTAATAGATTTTATGTGTTTTATAGGTTTAGATTAGAGTTAAATAATGAGAATCAATTGTGAAGGTCAATTGGGACATAATATAAATCTTCATGTTCATTTATTTCTTCAAAAAATTGCATAATCATATATGCTATCTTATTCACCTTAGGTAGTCTATGGAAGATAATGAGAAAGGAGGGTGACCACCAATCAAGAAAGTGATAAGTCCAATGGGAGGTATTTTAAGGTCTACCTAATGGATTAGGATGAAAAGAGACACTGAACATGTGTCACATTACCCATTACATATATTTTATTGATAAAATGAAGGCCATCTTGGTGCCAAATGTGAAGATAGACATGTAGAGTTAGTGATGGTAATTACAGATGATGAGAACACTTCTCCAAAAGTATACCAATATTTAGGAACACATATGATGCATGTTGAATCTTGTTTCTAACCCCAATTTGATATTTTACATGTTTTATCTCTCCCTAGTCTAGTTTTAAGTGCTCAAGAGAGGCCTAATTATTAAGGCACTTTCAAAATGCTCATTAATAGTACCTTATTCCAGTTTTAGGGAGTTTAATTCTTTTCTAAGTGTGTGAAGTTATGTGTGGTGAGACCTAGTGATAAACATTTATCATTTCATGTTTGGTGCAAGAGGTTCTCACTTTTATATGTCATATAAAGTTTAGTTAGTTTTTTTGAATACCTTAAAGTGTGAAAGTATCCTTAGTCTATAAATTAACTCTATTGTACTTACCTTGAGTAGTTTCACGTATATCACCTCCATATTTGAAATAATAATGTTATAGATTATTCTAGGTCATATCTCTTAGTTTAAGAGTATGATGATATAGTGGATATATTTTTGGTATATCACCCCCTTATAATATTTTTGATTTCATGTCAAATTCTATCTCTTTCCACATAATCAATCAATTAGTGTAGGTGATATGAAAATAAAGTTCAATCTAGGGAGCTAGAACTTAAACCTAGAGGTCTACCTCTACTATAAGCAACCCACAGGGCTAGAGGTATTCCAATGTTGACCAAATCTTAGATTCGGATTGAAAAACCTCCTCTAGGGTGTAATATTTGTTGAAATTAGTTATATTAGTCACATTATTAATATAATTCATATAATAAGAACTATGTAATCCATGGGTGTCATTGCTTCCATCCCATAGATCAATAAAAAAGGAGTGAATCCCATCACACATTTATAGTTTGTTATGTAGTCCCATAGGATTGTGGGTATAGGATATTTATAATCATATCTCTAAACATTATAGATCATTGTAATCATATTTTATAGCACCTTATTTGATGCTTCAAGTTTCCTTTTAACTGAGAATGACATGTAGTGTTTTTATGATGTGATATCATGAATCCTACAGTTAGAGATTTTATGTTATTCTTTAAAAAAATTATTCCTCTAGTTATAATCAAATTTATAGGACACCCATACCATGTTATAATATTCTCAAATAATAACTTGGTTGTTTATTTCTCATTATAACTAGGTGTCAAATTATATTATACCCATTTAATAAAATAATCAATTCCATTAATTATATATCTAGAATTACTAAATTTTGAGGAAGGAATAATGGGTACTACAAAATCAATTACCCATTATTCAAATGGAAGGATATATAGTAATAGATTCAAATTAATTTCATCGTGTTGGTTTGGTTTATATAATATTCAACATATGTCACTACTTTTATCAACCTTGTGTGTATTCTAAAACAATTTAGGCCGCCATAGACCACTTTGAAATATTTTATTCATAATATAATCTCCTATGAAGTTCCCTCATGAAAATTCTTGGTGTACTTCTTCTATAAATTATCACCTTTCATGATTCAAAGAGACTCTTTGTAGTAAATCACAAATACCCATCTTATAATGTAATCCATTGATAACACTGAATGGTAGATCTTGTTTGGCTAGCTTATTTTTATCTTTTTATCCATAGTGCACAAGGAAAACACCTTGCTATATAAAATTTTATATGTCCTCCATGTATTCTATAAATATAATGGCACTGAACAAGTGATCATCTAGTGAGTCTTATTATAACTCCTCTAGATCTTCACCATTCTATATGTGAATTAAATGATTAGGTCCTACATTATTTCTACCTAGTTTCACATTGATCTTGGATTAAAATTAACCACCTAGATATTCACCCACCTAATATAAACTTATTCACCTAGTATCCTAGGTCTTGGTGATCTATGAAGAACTACAATGGTGTATCCAATAGATAATTTATGAATTATTGGAGTATGAATACCATGTCCAAAGCTTATATTTCCATGGTGGTGTAATTATTTTCTTCTAGTGAAATCATATGGATTGCAAATTATATGAGGTGATCAAGGACTTCAACCCCTGTTTAATCCAACATAGCTCATAATGTTATTACCAATACATATAGATATGGACATGAAATGATTTATTCTATTCAAGGAATATCAAAATTATATTTATGAATAATATTTGATTCAAATAAATGAAAACTACATGACATTTTATAGTCAATTTACACTTTATGTCCTTTGATTTTAGCTTCTCCAATGGTTTCGATATCAATTTATATCCACAGATAAACTTGCAATTGTGCTCGGTATGCCCTATAAATTATTACACTTTAGTAATTTCACTAGTGGTGAAATCCACAAAATTACTCTAATCTTGGATTGATCTACCAAGATACTATCGACACATATAACATGTCCTAAAAGGATGTCAAAATGTGTAAAACCCAAAATGAATATAATCTTGGATCGATCTACCAAGATACTATCGATAAATATAACATGTCCTAAATGAATGCCAAAATGTTTAAAATATAAGTATTTTTTTTAAATTAAAGTCTATCCAGAGATCCCTACACCTTTCTATCATAAATTGTAGCTTCAAAATATGTTCCTTAAACAATAAGACTATATCCCAAATGTCTAGAGATACTTCCAATAAATCATAAATGAAATCTTTTAAGCCAATTACCATAGCTCTAGAGAATATAATAAGAGCATCACCTTGTATTCAATTGAGCCCTATTTTATCATAGAATTGGTCTTTATTTTATTTTATATTTATTATAACCACTAAAACCTTTTTTGATTAATTAGACTTCATGTATTGTGACTAGCTCAACAGCTTCACCTATGAATGGATTTATTACACAAACATTATTGAGTGTCCTAAAACCACTAAAAAGTAAGATTTATCTTGAATTATTGGGTTACACTATTACATGACTTAATAAGTCTAATTTATTGAACATATATATGATTCTTGCTTATTGCATTCAGTGTGTCTTTTCCTTAACTTTAAACTTCATATTTTGGATTAGTCTGTATGAATTCTTATTAATGGGTCTTGTGCATTACTTGATATCAATATGTATATACCCCAATGAAAGGTATACACCCTTGAATTATAAAACTTTTATGGTAAATACATCCCCATAATATTGCAATAATTGACCTACTTCTGAAATATGTTGATGAGTCAAAAAATCTCTTAGAGTCATAAAATTTGGTACATATTTTGTACCAAAGTTTTCCACTACCTTCCTTACTATTCCCTGCTATGTTTTTTGGGACCATTCATAATACAATACACCAATTTCCTCTCCCCTTCATATTCTTGAATATCTATGTTTCATAGGTGTGTATCTTCTACTCGATCTATGATATTCTATTTAATGTCCTCTACCTCTCACTCTGGTTCAAATAATCCTTTCAGATCTATATCCTCCTCACTATCACTGTATTTTTAAATTTTTTACATTTTTCATAATTTTGATATAATATTTATACATATATTCTACTTTATGCTTATTATCCTAATAATTTTGGATGGATTTGTTCAATTCCATAGATCCTTCTTCCTGTAAACTTTGATTCTACTAATATGTCATTTTTAAGTCCATGACAAAAAAAGAGTTTCAAAATTTTCAAAGATTAAAGCACCATTCAATTTTCATCCTTAAACTAGACTATTTGTATAAAATCATTTTAGCTATGTGACTAATATTAAGTTTCATTTTTGTGATCTTGGTGTATATACCATGATCTCAATAGAGGATATAAAGTATGCTAGAATACATGCACCCAATATATTGGCTCCATACCATGTGATGACCACATATCTACACATCTATTAATATATAACTTAGGACATTATCCTTCATTGTCCTTATTAGAAAATGACCACTAATATGAGATCACAAGCACCACCTAGAACCAATATCACATCATTTCATAGGCCTCTTCCTAATGTAATTAATTTGAGTGGTGAATTTCACACCATGTAATAGAAATGTATTTTAGTGCACTAACTTGTAGATCTATATTGATTACATGTTCTTCTAGCCTATAAATAAATTAATCTAAGTCCTCTATTATAAATTAATGTAAAAATTATCTCTCATAAATGTGAACCATTATCATAGGCTTTACCTCATGGTCTCCACATGACCAATTCAACATATGTGCATTTGAATCACCACTTACAAAAGACTATCTTTACATAGAAAATTACAATCATGGTGGGTTTTATGTAATAGATATCCATAAAAGTTACCTAATATAAGAAATAACCTTCTAACCTCTTTAGATATTACATAGAGAGAGATTTGCATTCATCCATGTGAGATTGTGTAATTTGTTCCATTTTCTTGACATGCTGACATACAAATGGTTTTGTTTATTTTAACTATGGTACTAATTATGTTTGATGTGAGAGATGGGTGAAATATTTATTTCATATGGCCTTAGGCTTGGGCTCTACACTGACCTTAAACTAGTCATCTCTCATATTAGTGTAAATCAAAGTAGGCTTTTTGGGTATGATTTACGGTTTGTTCTCATCTTTGTTTAATGATATGATAATTAGTTTTTCCTTTGATTTGCCTCTAAATAATTTTATACTATATTAATGGTAACTTAACCATAATATTTCCACTTATTCCCAATCAATTTAGTGTAATTCATCTCATCATTTATCATATCAATAACATCAAATTCTACTCATTGACTTAGATCAACTACTTTATTCTCCACATCCTTCGATCACCCAATAGGTTCCACTCAGCCATTATATATAGACTCAATGTGATATGGTTTTAGATAATAGTTAGTCATCCAATGGCCTCCCACATATACCTAATAATCATATTCACAATGATCCTAAAGTCAAAAACATCACTGGGGACTTTATATCCTATAATTTTGATGTCCATTCTAGAATCAACATACCTAGGATTTTTGTCTTGACATACTAGACTACCTTGTTAGTTCTTTTGTCCTATTTTTGAATAACATATTAATTTATGAAATAATATATGATATTTTTTGATATATCTTTATTATTTAGAGTACTTATTAATTTAAGTAGATCTGTTAATGTTGTCACTATTCCATCATGCTTTAGGTTGTGAACAATATGACCATATAATTATACATCCATTAAAATAGTATTTACATAAAAATAATTTTGATATTGTATAAAATAGAGTAACTAAAATTATTTAAAAATTATGTATTTTTATCTGATAAGATCTGAATATTTTTACTTCCCAATAGTTTAAATCAATGGATGTTGTGGTATGTCCAATGATGGTAGTCCTTGCTCTTTATAATATTTTAATGTGATAGCCTACGTTAATGCTTGGTATTTATGATTTGAACTCACCATGTTAACATTAAATATGACCTTTTTTGTTTCTTTAATTTTATAATATGGTTTAATCCTTAGTATTGTTATACCTAGTCACTATATAGTATGTATGTCTCCGAGGATTGTAGGGATAATTTCATGTGATATGATTGAGTTCACCACACTTGTAGAAAATAAATAGTTTTTAATTATACCTCTCCTCTATCCATGATTTATTTTGACACCTTGGTATCCTACTCTATAACCTCTTTTACTTTATAAATATCCCCATCCTTGTTGTTGATCATCATATCTCCCATACTATCTCTGTAGTGAAGGTGGAGTCCATCTGAATTGTTTTTATTTTATTTTTATGGGGATGGTGATTTACACCCTACTTGATACTTAGGATACTATGGTGTCTAACATACTTTTACTATAGGTGATTGAGGAATCCACATAGTTTTGTAGTGGGGTGATTGTGGCATCCATAAAGGATCAAAATGTGAAATTATTTTCATATAAACATCTAGGGTTAAAAATCTTGGTTTCACATAAGGATACTATTACACAACTATTATGAAGACATTATTAGTGATTTATTCCTTCAAATCCTAAATGTCTAAATATTTTTTATCACAATGTTTAAGTTATGTACATAAATATTAGTACATCATGTGTGGATTTCATATGAATTACCGTAGTAGATGAAAATTCACAGTGGTGTTCCCTACTATGCAAAAAATATCATAGAATTTTCTTTTCATTTTGGAAATTTTAATATGATGCCCTTATTTTATACATTTGGTGCACCCTAAAGATAGCATGGGTTTATTTCACTCATGTGATTCTTTCATTTTATGAGAAATAATGTCGATATTGGCATCTATTTTCATATGAAAAGGAGGACATTCTCCATGATCTTCTCTACGTTCAACCCAAATCACATCAGATTGACATTAGTTTTAATAATGAATTAGTTTTATGCAATGATAAACCAAAATATAAATCACAATTTTTCAAAAAACTATTTGGTCTTATCCAAGTCTTAAAATTGAAAATCTTTTCTATTCATCACATTAAAGAACCTATGAGAACGGTGGAGGATGGCTGTGAATAGAGGAGGAGGAAAACACGGTCCAGGCGAAGGTTCAGGGGAGCCACAGCTGGAGCAGGAGGATGACGCCCATGGGAGAGATGCTTTGGACTTCAGGGATCAACTCAGAGGGGCAAAGGTGAACAGCTATTTCCCATGCAACCAAGAGAGACCGATTCTGGTGCTTGCTCAAGATACTGTTAAAGAGGAGGTTGAGTATCTGGTAGCTCATGCCCTGATTTGTAAATTTATGGGCATTAGAATATCTCAGTATGCCCTAGACGCCTGGATGAGATGCACCTGGCAGATAGAGGGAGACATAGAGATCATGTTGGCTGCCAATAATTATTTTGTGGTTAATTTCTCCTCCATTGCTGATAAGAACTGCATTTTTGAAGGAGGGCCCTATTTCTATGACAAAAATGGATTGTTTATCAAACCCTGGCATGCTGGGTTCAATTCAGCAGAGGAATTACTAGCCTGAGTCTCGGTATGGGTCCGTCTCCCGAGGTTGCCTCTGGAATTTTGGAGAGAAGATATTCTATGGAAAATAGTTGCCTTACTGGGAATGCCAATCACCATAGCAAATCAATCGTTGGACAAAAATCTTATTTCCTATGCCAGAATCTATGTCGAAATCAACCTGAATAATCCCTTGCTAGAATCTATTGAAATCTGTTTGGGGGCTACCTCCTGGGTACAACAAATAGATTATGAAGCTATTTCGTTCTGATGTAAGATTTGCCATGTATATGGCCATTTTCACCGTCAATGCCCTTAGGTAGGAAGATTCAAAGAGGCGGCATCCAATGTAGGAAAGGAATCAGGACAGCTGACCCAGGGTGAAGTTCGAAGTCCCAACAAGGACGCTCTAGGAATGCTAAAGCCAACCTAAACCTGGCTAGTGAGACTTTGGGTTCAAAGGAGGATATTGGCATGGACAAGGAGGGCTTCACCCAAGTCCAACATCATGGGAGAGGGCGTGGCCTGAAGTGAGGAAATTAGGAAAGAGCTCTTGAGATGAGTTTTAACAGGTTTGAAGCGTTGGATTGTATGGCCGTCGAGAATGGCATTCCTCCGGTAGAGGAGGGAGGCCCCTCAGAGTGGGAAGAGCATTGTTCTTTACTGAGTGAAACCCAAGACATGATGATCCAGCCATCTCAGGAGATTGTGTGTACTGGTGGCAAGGAATTTGGTAGATTTGGGAGCGCAGTAGAACAAGGATGGCAGTTGGGCTGAGGTGGTCAAAGATTCAAGTGTCATCAGGAAAGAAAAGGGAGAGTCAGATGCATTGGGTATATTTCTGAGGCTATTAAAAAAATCCTTGCTATCCATACCTTATAGATCGAGGTGCAGGAAAGATCAGGAGAGACTCAAATTCACAAGAGATTTGCTAGTGGAATCGGGAGTGGTTAGAACCTTGGATGAGCACTTCACCTAATCCACTCAATGATAGTGTTGTCTTAGAATGTGAGGGGGTTGCATAATACCCCCAGACAAAAAGCTATGTGGAAGTTGATTTTTGAGCACTCTCCACCTATCCTTTGTATCTAGGAGACTAAGCTTTCTATTGATGCCATGTTGAGTTGTATGCCAAAAATTTGGAAAGGTGGGCAAGGTCAGTGTGTTGGATCCATAGGGAGCGCTGGGGGTGCAACAATTTGTTGGGATTCAGGGAAGATCATGCCTCTCCAGTGGATGGCTAATATCTCGGCACTTTCTATGATCATAGCCTCCCCTGATACTGAAGAGTTGTTGTTGGTCACCAATGTTTATGCACCTATGGACATTCGGGTACAACTTAAGCTTTGGGAACATTTGAGTTATGTCCGGAGCTGCTTTCCTTACTTGCCTTGGATCTTGAGTGGGGATTTTAATGCGGTTCTTAGTCTTGAGGAAAAAAGGGGTGGGATAGCTCGGTTAGACCCTTCAGCTGATTGCCTTAGACAGAATATGGAGAGACTGTGCCTAGTGAATGTTAAACCCATCAATGGGCTATTCACTTGGAGCAACAAGAGATCAGGTAATGAAGCTATTTCAGAGTGCTTAGATAGATTTTTAGTTTCTTTTTTTTGCTATCTAGTGCTTTCTCTATTAGTTCAGAAATCTTGGATTGGAGAGGGTCTAACCATTGGCCCATCAAGCTCACAACCAATTACATTGATTGGCCCAAGAAACCTCCCTTTAAGTTTTAGCTAATGTGGCTTTGGGATCCATCGTTGCATACCTTGATGGCCCATTGGTGGAGGCAGGGGGGTCCGGCTTATGGGACAGCCATGTTTTCCTTTGCCAAAAAGCTGCAGTTCGTCAAAAGAAAGCTTTAGGTGTGGAACATGAATAATTTTGGTAATCTCTATGTTATGAAGAAGAAAGCTCAAGACAAGCTGGACAATATTACTAGATAGATTCACAATTTTGGGATGTCTGAAGATCTCTGTAGGGTAGAATTTGGGGCTCTGAGTGGACTTAATGAATGGGAGCTTCAAAAAGAAATCTTTTGGAAGTAGAAAGCTCAGATTGACTAGCTCCAAGAAGGATATAGGAACATGGCCTTCTTTCATAAGTCTATCCAGGTGAGGCACAATAGGAACCATGTAACTTCTCTTATGGGCTTGGATGGGACGTTTATCTCATCTGCTCCCGCAATTTCTCAGGAGGCTATTTGTTTTTACTCAGATCTTCTTTCTAGCAAGACGTATACTGCTGAGCTGGAGGAGAATTCATTTTTTGTCTTGCATACCACCCATCATCATGCAAGAAATGAATGATGAGCTCCTGAAGCCGATTGATAAATCAAAGCTAGAGAAAATTGTGTTCATAATGCGCAGAGGTAAAGCTCCTGGTTCTGATGGATTCCCAGCTGAGTTTTTCCAAGAGTTCTAGAATATTATCAGCCAAGACTTAGTGGAAGTTGTGCAAGAGTCTTACCATAGCAAAGAGATGCTCAAAGCACTAAATGCTACCTTTCTGGTATTGATCCTGAAGAAGGAACAGGTTAATTAGATGGATCACTTTAGGCCTATAGCACTGTGTAATATGGTTTATAAAATAATCACCAAGCTTATTGCAGAGAGGCTCAAGATTTGGCTCCCTAGTATCATTTCTGAAGAGCAAGGGGGTTTTGTGGCTGGGAAGCAGATTTTCGATGGAGTGGTGATTGCTTCGGAAGCAATCCACTCTATGAGCATTTCTTGGGAGAGAGGTATGTTCATCAAGCTAGATATGGCTAAGGCATATGACAGAGTTGACTGGAACTTCATGCGGAAAGTTTTTCTAGCTTTTGGTTTTAGCCAGGATTGGGTGCAGTGGGTACTGAGTTGTGTGACTGTGCCTTCTTACTCAGTCCTCATTAATGGCGCGCCATCTAGATTGTTCAGGGCCTCTAGAGGGCTTTGACAGGGGGATCCGATATCTCCTTATCTATTTATTATCTTGGTTGAGGGGTTGGGCTGGCTTTTAAAATACGGGGCCTCTCAGCACATGATTCAGGGATGGAAGTGGGGGCATGCGATTACCAATTTGACCCACCTTCAGTTTGTGGATGATACCATTCTGACAAGGGTTGCTAGGATTAAGGAGGCACATGCTTTCAGGAGTACCTTAGACACCTATCTAACAGCTTCAGGGCAGAAATTGAATGAGCAAAATTCTTCCATTTTTTTCTTTAATACTCTTACTTTTATTCAGCGTAGGATAGCCGTGATCCTCAGATTTTAGATGCAGCCCCCCCCCGGTGACTTATTTGGGAGTTCCCATTGTGGTTGGCAGGTAGCCTAGGCTTTTTTGGAAAAAGATTTTGGATAATTTGTGTTAGAGAGTCAATCATTGGACCCACAGGTGGCTCTCGACGGTGGGTCAGGTGGTTCTCCTCTAGTCGGTCATTCAAGCACTACCCACATACCAAAGTATGGTCCAGGCTGCCCTGATGTATTTCCTCCAGGAATTTGATGCTTTCTCATGGCAATTTCTTTGGAGCAGCAATCTCTAAAATTTGAAATGGAGCTTGGTCAAGTGGAACACTGTGTGTAGGCCCAAGAAGGAGGGCGGCCTGGGGCTTAGATCGGCTATCTTGGTTAGTCAAGATTTGGTAGCAAAGCTGTACTGGTAGTGGTGTACCAACCAATCCCAGCTTTGGGCCCATATTCTGTCGGTGAAATATTTCCCAAGAGCTCGGCCTTTAGAGATTCCCAAGTTTCCCATTGAGGGTAGAGGCTCTGTGGTGTGGAGCACCCTCAAGCATGGAGTGTCCTTGGTGCAACCCAATATTTTTTGGATTTGTAACAGCAAAGCTGAGACGTTATGTTGGGAGGATTCATGGGATGGTTCTCTGTCCCTCCTAATTTCTCACCCCCAATTACAGGCCCTGTATGAGGTTTTTCGTGGTGCTGGGTGGGATATTGTGGAACATTACAAAGAATCTTACAATTTGGGGAATATTGTGGCTTTTAGATGGAAGCAGGAGTCTGACTGGCCACTGGGAGGAATAGTAGAAAGCTGGATAGAACTTGAGCAGCTCCTTACTTCCAGAGCGTGTTTCTCTCTGCGTGAGCATGATACTCTGGCTTGGGGAGGAGATGCCAGTGGGCTCTACTCAATGTCTTTCAGATATAAGGAGCTGACCAAAAAATGTTTTGGGGTTGTGGACTTCCAATGGGGCAAGAAAATTTGGAATTTAGTATCTTGGCCAAAATGTAATTTCTTTGTGTGGACTCTTCTTCTATAAGCAATGTCTTACATGGGACAACATTTTGAAAAGATGATTTCATGGTCCCTCTATCTGCATGCTTTGCTAGGGCAGCGAGGAGAATGGTGAGCATCTCTTTTTTCAGTGCTCCTTTGCCAGGAAGTTATGGCATTTATGGTGGGATGTTTGGGGGCGCCCATGCTAGCATGTTGTGTCTTTGGAGGATTTTTGGTAGCACCTAGACGGACCACCTAGTAAGGCACCTATATTGCAAAATGTGTGGTTAGCAGGGCCTGCCTTTATTCTCTAGAACCTCTGGATTGAGAGGAACAAGCAAATTTTTAAAGGCTGTAGTATGAGCTTCAAGGAGGTTTGGGCAAAGATCCTGGTGGCACTGCAGGAAACAATTCATTCAAAATCAGGTAGTTTGGAGGATTTGGCACCAACCGATGTAGCTATCTAGGTGCGACTCTTAGCTGGGACACTTTTGATTGCCCACCCCTATCACCAAACTTGTATTTCTACTCGCTATAGGCAGAGCAAGGGACCGATTAGCAGGCTGGGCAAGTGGACGCTGCCAGAGGAGGGAGTTACCAAAGTTAATGTGGATGGTTTGGCTAGAGGCAACCCCAGGCAGGCTGGGATTGGTGGCATTGGCAGAGATAGTGCTGAAGCTATTCGATTTTTTTCTCAAAGTATAAGGGCCATCACACCAACAATTTGATGGAGGCGCTGGCTATCCTGGAAGCATTGCAAATTTGCTGCCAGTAGGGTTGGCTTAATATTATTTGTGAGTCAAACTCGCAAGTTGTTAACTTGCTGAGTAATTGTAATTTAGAGAGGGTGGATTGGCAGTTGGCCACAGTTGTTAAGCAAATTCAGCAGATTAGCCGGTTTATTTAGAGGATCTCGTTTAAGCATATTCCTCGTGAATGGAATAGTGTGGCAGACCGGTTGGGTAAATGGGCCACGAAATATAGACCGGATTGGTCTATTCATGATCAGAGTATGATTCTGGCTGGGTTATTCTCTACCCTGGCACAACTTCTTGAGCAGGATATTACTATGTAATCTGCCCGTTTCCGAGCTCGCTTGAATAAATTTTTTACCCCTTTTTAGTTGCACATTAAAGAACTTATGATCATAGTCCCAAACTGATTCCCCTGATTTCTACAAACTTTCCTTTAAATATTAAATAGTTTCACTTGTATATTTAGCATTTTGAACTTGAAAATGAATTAATTTTTGATTTGTTGCAACATTAATTGTGTCAAATTACTTTTGAACATGAACTCTAGATCTCTACCTGTCAATGTTCCTATGAGCTCACACCTTTTCACATCATCAATGTTTATAACCTTAACTTGCCTTCTCATTTCATAGGTTAATAAATATTAATATGATTCAAAAAACCCATAATATGGTGTCAAAAACTCATTCCATATTTCATGTGATTTTACTTAATCCATGCCATGCCATATTTCTTGCGATACAACTGGATGCATGCCATATTTTAGAATGACAAAAACTCATGACATATTTCATGTGATTTCACTTATTCTAATATAATTATTTAGATTTGAAATTATTTTAAATAATGTATTCAAATTTATTGTGACTATATTTGGAGTAATAATACCCTTTTTTACAACTTATTAGTGTCTACACTAATATTTTTGAAATTTTCTTTGAAATAATCAAACCACTAATTATGTTTCTTATCTGATGTATTATTTATTATAGATAAAAAGGTTAGGCACATGGGATGCATGACAATGGAGTGAAAAAAATTATATTTGGATAGCTTCCCCTCTCAATCTTAAACCTAACTTAACCATACATCTCAACACAACTTCTTCAAAAGATTTTCTTTCATCATCAAATAATCTCTTAATCAATAATTACTTTTTTATATCTAATTAATCTGATATCCTCTCTACAACTTCTCCTTGATCACTTCAATAAATTTACTCTTCTTGGATGATTTATAAATCATATATAGTCTCTACTAATTATAAAAACTTTGTGGTACCTTAGGTTCCTTCAAAGTCTCTATATTTTCATAGAGGTTAAGTTCATCATGTTGTCTTCATATTCTCTAGCCTAATCCTACATATAGTTACTAATGGCCATTTCCCCCATGTATTTATCTATTTATTCCATCTCTTATGTTGTTATAACTCTATCTGAAGTTTTATAATTACCTTCTCACTTTACTTATTTACATAATCTATCTTTTAGGTCTAGGTTCATGTTCCTTGTCTCAACTCTTTATCATTACACTCCCTCTAGTCTATATCCACATAGTGTCCTAGATGACTACTCCCTATATACTAGAATTATCACCATGGCCATTTACAAAACCAACATGTTAAATAGTTTAGGTAGTCACTAAAATAATTTACCTCTAATTACTCAAATAAACAAGTCATGCACACCTTAAAAATCAATATATTATTGTACAAAAAATTCATTTACATATCCATCAATTATGAATTTTAATCAATAATTAATCACACTGGTCTACTTAGTGTCTATGTTACATATTTTTCCAATACTATCCTCTTTCTAAGTAAATTAATCTATTTCTCTTTTTATAAAATAATAATATTAAATCCTTGAAAATTAGGTGGCTAGTAATTCAAACAAATCATACCAAAAATTCTCATAGTTTTTACCATAAATATGTTCAAATATGATTTATTTCACAGAGCCTCATATCATTATTGCTTTCTCTTCTATTTTTTTTTTATTCTTTCATCTAACCAACATTCAATGTCTCTTTTTTTATTAACCATCTAAACATGTTTTAAGTTTCATGTTCACCACAATGTTGTTATAAGATATTCCTAGAATTCCTCTTCTAAACACGCTAATGTTGTAGATTCTATAATGTTTGAATGAAGTCTAACTATTACAAGTCATATGTTTCATTTATTATAGTATATTTCATAGTATTATTATTAGAATTTAGTATTTGTTTAATTTATAAACCATTTTATTTAATCAACTCAGACATCATAAAGTAAATCAAATACGTAGAATCACACAAAACAAAAAATAAACATCAATGGAAAATTAATAAACACAATATACACATAATAAATAAACTCTTAAGTTAACCACAATATATATAAAGTTATGTTTCTCTAATGTGTATAAATAGTTTATATTATAATTCAAAGTATTTATATAATTATGAGAAAGCTCTGTTGCTTCGTATTATTGAGCTTTCACTTCTGTATAGAAGAAGTCTTTTTGTCTTCCACAATATTTTGGTATTAAATCAAATAACTAATTTCATAAATTTTTTATTATCCATTATAAAGTTATCACTTATAATAAAAGTTGAAAAATTTACACTTCATAATCTACTACCAAAACATCGAAGCTCAAGAAGTGGCATGTGATAGGTTCATTTCCATCGATGAACTTCAAGAGGATGATATACAAATGGCCATTTACAAATATCTTAGTTTAACATATTACCATATGAGTTATATAAGTTTTAATAAATAAATACATATGCAAATGGCTATTTATAAGGATTTTATACAAATGGCCATTATGAGATGAAGCTATTATGAAAAAATAACCATGTCATTGAGATCTAGTAGATAATAAGTTTTGAGCATTGGTATTTCTATATGAATTTGAGATCTTTGTCATTATCTTTAAAATTAGTGCATGGTCGATATCCAAAAACCTTTGAGTTCCAAACATTTTAGTTTGCTTTACATTATAAGTGATAATTTCTATGCAAAATTCACCACATAGTCGAGAGCTAGAAGATTCTAAGTTTCAAACATTGTTATTCAAATATTCATAGGAATGAAATTATTATTATTATAATAAGGTCATAGTTGATATCTACTAGTTTCTATCTTCCCAACATGTTATATTTCAATTTCCATTCTCAGATGAGATTGTTAAACCAAAATCATAATAATCACCTCAAGCTAGAATATGTTAGGCTTCTAATAAAATTATTTGTACATTCATTTTGTAATGTTATTTTTGACCCTAAAATGAGCAAATTATTCATAGATAACATCTCTTAGGTTCCCAAATATGTATTTTAATATCATTTTTGAGATGAACTTTTCATGTGAAAAATGAACATGTCACTAAGAGATAGAAAATGCTAGACCTATCAAATATAGGGTTCCATATATTTATTATGAAATAATATTATTCCAAACATGTATGTTTTTTTATACCCACATAAAAAATAGGTTCCCAACATTGGTATTTTTATTTCCATTATTAGATGTGATTGTTATGTGAAAATAGCCACATTGATTAAAGATAGAAGATGATATGTTCCTATAAACCCTTATAGGTATCTAAAGGATAATGTTTAAAATAAAAACAAGCTCATTTTATATTAGCTTTCAAACTTATGACTTTTTTTTTAATTTTTATGTTTATAATATTTCTTAGCAGGTAAAAATTATGGCTAATAGTTAAGTGTTTCAAATAATTTAAATAACAGATTCATACAAAAAAGTAATCAAATGGAAAAAAATCTCAAATTCATCACTATATATTTCCAAACTCACACTATTCAAAATGAATAGTGAGGTATAACATAGTTAAAACATATGGAATTTAATATAGATTAGGTTATGCTGATATATATTTATTTATTTATACTAAAGCTACACCACATAGTGACATGAGGTGTCACAATTTTTGAAGGAATGAGGAGTTGAAGTGTTGAAAATTTTGAAAGGCACGTTAAGGTGGGGTATTTCAAATTTTATTAAGGGATCATTATTAAAATCTAATAGCCACTAGATTCCAAATATTATTCTTTTATCTAGATGTGAATAACTACTTCTTTTCCATGGAAATTTGAGATCACTAGGTTATAAACTTAGTATTACACAATTATTTCTTAAAATTTCATAAAATATGATAGAGATATAAGTTTTGGGTTCCTAATTGGTATTTTATATTTAAATTTATATAATTGTAAAGATAATATGCTATAAATATATTTTTTAGGTTCCTAACATTGGTATTTGAATATCCATTGGATTGTTATCAACAACAATTTTGTGGCACCATTGATATGTAAATAACAATAGAAAGGTACAAAAACAAAGACGTAAGTAGCTCATGTCGATCGTCATATTGTGTATTTTTTTATATGATTACGATGTGATGTAATTATTCTCAACATTGAGAGTTAACATGCTCTATGTTATTGAATCTTCTTCCTATCTAAATAATTTTTAATTTGACTAAGTACTTCTCATGGAAGTTCATATTTACAGTAAAATTAACTAGTCTAGACAAATAGTATAATATATATCCTTTATAATAAAAAATAATACATATATTTAACTCTTAAAAATGATGTAAATAATACCTTTTAATTATTAGATATGTATTTATAGTGCACTATTAATCTCATAAAAAAATAGTAACTAATGATTGAAAATGTATTTTTTTAATTATTTGTAAGAGTCAAATGCATATTTTCTTTAGAATTACAATAGATATACTAAATGGTTTACCTCTAATGGTTAATTTTATGGTTGAAATTTGGCCATAAAAACATTTTATAATAATATTTATCCTCATTTATGACATTGATATCAATGATCTTAGTAATATATTTCAAGTTAATTAAATTAGTTTCAATATTCAATATGGTATGACTTAACTAATGTAATTACCCCAATTTTTATGACCAAGGTGAAATCCACAACTTAATTGATATTAAATTAATGACAATATCTATTACATAACATTATCTTGTTCAAATCTAATAACTTCTAGGTCCTCATCATTCATCTAGTATGTAATTACTACTCTTAAAATGATCACATCATCTAGAACTAATAACCACTATGTTTGAAACCTTGGGCATTGATTATATATTAAAGAATGAAAACATAATATGAAAAATGAGCACATTAATAAGAGTTATAAACTATTATGCTTCCAACATTATATGATATCAACAAGTGTGAATATAAAAAAGGTAATATTTTTAAATATAGGAACAATATCTCTTAATGAGATGGTTATTTTTAGCATATATTTTACATCACATCATAAATATGTAAATAACATTAGATAATTTTAAATACATGATATTTGATTCTAAAATAATATTAGATATGTAAGTAACCTAAAATAATGGGTATAAGCCATGGTGATTATATTTTTACATTATAATATAATTTATGTTATAATAATTAGTTGGTAACCTTACAGCCACATGGTTATTGATATTATTTAAATGTGAGAACTAGTCACATTAGAATATGTTATTTATTTTAAGAAACACTATATTTGTTGATAACTATTTTTCCAACAATTTTATTTGGAAACCCAAGTAGATAATTAAATAAAAATGTTTTGGAAAAGTTAAGTTTGAAAATAAATCATAATTAGGAACTTTAAAAATTAAGGGGAAAATTATATAGGAAACAT
This sequence comes from Torreya grandis, assembly GCA_037957365.1. Classification (NCBI taxonomy): domain Eukaryota; kingdom Viridiplantae; phylum Streptophyta; class Pinopsida; order Cupressales; family Taxaceae; genus Torreya; species Torreya grandis. The sequence continues at coordinate 57,886 of JARHVA010009681.1, forward strand.
CCTCATGTATAAAATCAAGAAGTCTCAAATAGATCTTAAAAGAGTCTATATGTTCTTGTATATATGTTTCCCAACCATTTGAGAATTTATGAAAGTATTTGTCAAAGTTTTAATTTAATTCATCTGTGACTTGGAAATAATTAGGGAACTTTCATTTAACCATGTAGCCATTATATGAGTAATATGTTATCATCCTTGTTGGATGTTGGCTATGACTAGGTTAGGGTGAAGTCAAATAAATGTAGATATCCTAGAGAAATTTTTATCTCTTTTTATTTTTAAATGACATTTTAAAGTTGATAATTGTTACTCTCTAATAGTCCTTGACCTAGTTATCCTAAGTGGAGTATCTAGGATGGGTGGCATTGAGACTTCCTTCTAGTGCAATCATAACATATTGTTCATAGTTTTAAGATAGATGTAGGTTACTAAGATTTTTGTTGGAAACCCATCTTAATTTAGACCTTATATATGAAATATCAATGTATAGGTTACCTTAGCATCAAAATCAACACATAAAAATATAATTTATCACCTACCTATCCTATAGTACATAAATTACTTCTAATATTTACCACTTAACATGGTTGTTTAATAAAAATAAAATACAAATGATAATTATTACCTTTATATTGACAAATTTAAACTTATATTGAAGATAATCAACTCCTACAAATTAAACATATATGTTGATGACTTGGACAATCTTTAATAAATTAACCAAACTTTTATAATCATAGTAGTAGATCAAGCTTATAAAAATAATAGTTATTTTAAATTGTAAAAATTGTCATTTAAATAACATGTGAACAATATAAATTGTAAAACATTCACCAGTCTATTTTTTTTTATAACCACTAATCAAATAACAAGAACTAAAATGATTATTAGTTAATAGAATTAAATTCAATTATCAATACATATCCATTCATCAATAAAAAATAGTATTTCTCAAATTTGATAAAAATAAATGAAACACATATTGAAAGATAATTAAAAACAAAGATATTCACCCAAATATGTAATTATATATACCATTTGAAGTGATGTATAGTCTTAATTTATCTATTTATATTCAAACATTTTCTTCATAGGAACATGAAATAAATAAAATCTAACATGGATTTTGCAATATGAAATTGCATTAAATTGATAAATAATGAAATATTAAATCTTATTACTAGATCCTCTATAAAAATTAGGATTCCAATAACCAAAGTGTATGAATCCTTATGCATATTAACTAGTCCTAAATGACATTTAGTTGTTTAACCCTAAAATCTTTAGTAATTGAAATCCTAGGATTCTCTTTCCAATAAATGTTCAGTTGATAAATTTCCACATATTTAAGAGCACTCTTGAATACACAATATGTATATCAAATAATTATTTCCAAGTCCTCTTTCTGATTCTATAATGTCTATCCTGATCTCTAAGAATGTTTATGTAGTGTCTCCTATTAGCACATGTGCACATTAAACCTTTTGAGATGGAGAAAACACATAAATTTATATTTGATAGTCTTGGATACACTTACATCTTGTGACTTTAGCTTTCATTCTATTTAACACCTTGTCTACCATTATTTAAATTTTTTCTTTGATATACACTATCCCTCTTTATCTTACAAAGTAGGAATTAGAACAGAGAAAGTAACTCCTAGGTTTTGAATGTAAAGGACTCAAGTGTGTTAACCATTTTCTCAAATATTATTATTAGATAACATTTATTAGGTTCCTAAATGTGTATTTTAATATCCTTTTTGATATGAATTTTTCATATGAAAAATAAACATGTCACTAAGAGATAAAATATTCTAGACCTGTCAAATATAGGGTTTTGGATATTTATTATGAAGTCCTATTATTCTAAACATGTATGTTTATTTATAACCACATAAATGATAGTTTCCCAACATTTTTATTTTGATTTACATTCTTAGATGTGATTTTTATGTGAAAATATCCACATGGATTAGAGATAGTAGATGATATTTTCCTATAAAGCCTTATAGGTATGTAATGAATAATGTTGAAAATAAAAATAAGCTCATTTTATATTATCTTTTAAACTTGTGACTATTTTTTAATTTTATGTATAAAATATTTCTTAGTAGGGAAGTATTGTGGCTAATAGTTAAGTGTTTCAAACAATTTGAATAACACATTCATACATAAAGTAATGAAATGAAATGGGAAAAAATCTCAAATTCAACACTATATATTTCCAAACATACACCATTCAAAATTAATAGTGAGGTATAACATAGTTACAATTCATGGAATTTATTTTCTATTAGGTTATGTCTATATATATTTATTTATATATACTAAAGCTACACCACATAGTGACTTGAGGTGTCACAATTTTTGAAGGAATGAGGAGTTGAAGTGTTGAAAACTTTGAAAGGCACGTTAAGGTAGGGTGTTTCAAATTTCAGTGAGAAATCATTATTAATATCTAATAGACACTAAGTTCTGAATATTATTCTTTTATCTAGATGTAAATAAACTACTTCTTTTCCATGGAAATTTGAGATCACTAGGTTATAAATTTACTACTACACAATTATTTCTTAAAATATGATAAACATATAAGTTTTGGGTTCCTATTTGGTATTTTATATTTAAATTTATAAAATTGTAAAGATAATATGATATAAATATATGTTTTAGGTTCCTAACATTGGTATTCAAATATCCATTGGATTGTTATTAACAAAATTTTTATGGCACCATTGATATGTAAATAACAATAAAAAGGTACAAAAACAAAGATGTAAGTAGCACATGTGAACGGTCATGTTATTTTTTTTATGTGATTACGATGTTATTTAATTATTCCCAACATTGAGAGTTAACATGCTCTATTTTATTGAATCTTCCTCCTATCTACATAATTTTTCATTTTACCAAGTACTTCTCATGGAAGTTCACATTTATAGTGAAATTAACTAGTCTAGACAAATAGTATAATATATCTCATTTGTAATTACAAATAAAATATATCTTTAAATCTTGAAAATGATGTAAATAATACCTTTTAATTATTGGATATTTATTTATAGTTCGCTATTAATCTCATCAAAAAATAGTAACTAATGATTGAAAATGTATGTTTTAAATTATTTGTAAGAGTCAAATGCATATTTTGTTTAGTATTATAATAGATATACTAAATGATTTACCTATACTATTTAATTTAATTTTTTATTTTATGGTTGAACCTTCACCACAAGAACATTTTATAATAATATTTATCCTCATTTATGACATTGTTATCAATGATATTAGTAAGATATTTCAAGTTAATTAAGTTAGTTTCATTATTCAATATGGTATGACTTAAATGATCTAATTAACCCAATTTTTCTAATGGAGGTGAAATCCTCAACTTAATTGATATTAATTTAATAGCATTATCTACTATAAAACATTATCTTACTCAAAGCTAATAACTGCTAGGTCCTCATCCTTCATCTAGGATGTAATTACTATTCTTAAAATGATCACATCATCCAGAACTAATAGCCACTATGTTTGAAACCTTGGACATTGAATATAGATTCAAGAATGAAAATATAATCTAAAAATTGAGCACATTTGTAAGAGCTATAAACTATTATGCTTCCAACATTATATGTTATAAATATGTGTGAATATAAAAAAAGGTAATATTTTTAAATATAGGGACAATATCTATCAATGAGATGGTTATTTTTAGTATATATTTTACATCACATCATAAATATGTAAATAACATTAGATAATTTAAAATGCATGAGATTTGATTCTACAACAATAGTAGATATGTAAGTAACCTAAAACAATGGGTGTAAGCCATGGTGTTTATATACTATAATACAATTTGTGTGATAATAATTAGTTGGTAACCTTGCATCCACATGGTTATTGGCATTATTTAAATGTGAGAAGTAGTCACATTATAATACATTAGTTATTTTAAGAAATAATATCTTTGTTGATAACAATTTTTACAACATTTTTTTTGGAAACCCATGCAAATAATTAAATAACAATGTCTTGGAAAACTTAAGTTTGAAAACAAATCATAATTAGGTAATTTTAAAATTAAGCAAAAAATTATGTAGGCAAAATCCTCGTAAAAATCAAGAAGTCTCAAATAGATCTTAAAAGCACCTATATGTTATTCTATATTTTTTTCCCAACCATTTGAGAATTTATGAAGGTATTTCTCAAAGTGTAATGTTAATTTATCTATGACTTGAAAATAATTAGGGAATTTTCATTTGGCCATGTAGCCATTATATGAGTAATATGTTGACATCCTTGTTGGATGTTGGCTATGATTAGGTTAGGATGAAGTCAAATAGATGTAGATATCCTAGAGATACATTTATCTTTTATTGTTTTTAATGACATTCTAAAGGTGATAATTGTTACTCTCTGATAGTTCTTGACCTAGTTATCCTAAGTGGAGTATCTAGGATGGGTGGCATTGGGTCCTCATTCTAGTGCAATCGTAACATATTATTCATTTTGTAACATAGATGTAGGTTACTAATTTTTTTTATTAGAAACTCATCTTAGTTTAGACCTTATGTAGGAAAAACTAGTGTATAGGTTACCTTAGAATCAAAAGGAACATATAAAATTATACTTTATCACCTATGTATCCTGTATTACATAATTCACTTCTAATATTTACCACTTAACATGGTTGTTTAATAAAAATGAAAGAGAAATGTTCATTATTACCTTTATATTTTCAAATTTAAATGATCATATTTTCACTTAAATTTAATATAATCAACTCCTATAAATTAAACATGTGTGTTGATGACTTGGACATTCTTTCAAAAATAAACTAAACATTTATAATCATAGTAGTAAATCAATCTTATAAAAATAAGAGTTATTTTAAATTAAAAATGTTATCATTTAAATAATGTGAACAATATAAATTGTAAACATTAACAAGTCTATTTTTTTAGCAACCACTAATAAAATAACAAGAACTAAAATGATTACTACTGAAGAGATTGAAATTAATTTGTCAATACATATCCATTCATAAAAAAAAATAGTTTTTCTCAAATTTGATAGAAATGAATGAAACAAATATTGAAAGGTAATTTAAAAAAAAAGATATTCACACAAATATGTAATTATATATACCATTTAAAGTGATGTATAGTCTTAATTTATGTATTTATTTTCAAACATCATCTTCATAGGAACATGAAATAAATAAAATCTAAGACAGGTTTTGTAATATGAAATTGATTTAAATTGAAAAATAATGAAATATAAAATCTTATTAATGGATCCTCTATCAAAATTAGTATTTCAATAACCAAAGTGTATGAATCCTTATGCATATTAACTAGTCCTAAATGAAATTTAGTTGTTTAAGCTAGAAATGTTTGGTAATTAAAATACTAGGATTCTTTTTCCAATAAATGTTCAGTTGAAAAATTTCCACATATTTAATAGCACTATTGAATATACACTATGTATATCAAGTAATTCTTTCCAAGTCCTCTCTTTGATTGTAGAAGATTCATCTTGATCTCTAAGAATGTTTATATCGTGTCTCATATTAGCACGTGTGCACATTTAACCATTTGAGATGGAGAAAACACGTAACTTGATATTTTATAACCTTGGATACACTTCCAACTTGTGACTTTAGCTTTCATTATATACATTATCCCTCTTTATCCAAAAAATTAGGAATTATAATAGAGAAAGTAACTCCTAGATTTTGAATGTAAAGGACTCAAGTGTGTTAACCATTTCCTCAAATATTATTCTTATTCCATCCAAGAAATCTATAAAATGAATCATAAAAAAGAGAGCCATTTTTTGTTTCAATTTTTTTGAATTCCACTGAATTCATAGTGTAGGCTTAATCAATGATCTCAACCATTTTGATGACTTTGAATAGCTAGTATTTTTCTTCTTTTCAATATTTTTTGCAATGACTTAACATGGGATACATATTATTTAAAATTTGATAAAATTAAAAATAATTTAAAAAGGTAAAATCTATGTCAAAAAAATAATTTCTATATGGATATTTTCACAACAATAAATATTTCTAACCTTACTTTAATTTGCATCACATTTTCCTTTAATTATTCAATTTTATTCTTGTACTTCTCATAGTCCTTTCTAAATATATCAACAACCACATTATTGAAAGTATTTATTATGGATAGAGTTGTTGGCTTCTTTATTTTAGTTAAATGTACAAAAGCTTTTATCTATATCATCATAATTTCTTCTCCTCCACTCTTTTGTTTGATTCTAGTAATTAATTTTATATGATTATTTTTGTACTCTTGTTTTAACTATAGTTTCTCAAGAACAGTTACATATACATTCTAACTTTTTCTTTGTTCAAATTTAAAAAATGTCTTAAATTTTTATAATAATACCTAAAGATACATTCTTTATAACTTTAAAAATAATTAAATTTTAAATCATATCCCTAGAATCATTGTCTAATGGGCCAAATATTGAGAACATATTAGACAAACTAGGAAAAAAATCATTAGTTGCATCAAAATAATGTGATGGAACATAATAAAATGCATCAATTGAATTAATATTAGGAACTAGGGCTAACACATTAATATTACCACAATGAAATAATGTAGGGGAAATAAATTTATCAACAACATCAATAAATTCATTGGGAAAACCTTGTGATACCAAAACATCACTTAACATACTATCCATGGGTAATTATAAAAAATAGGCACATACACTTTGTAAATGAGATGGTAAATGGAGGGCATGACATTTATCTCTAAATTAACTCCCAGTTTGGGGCAATCTTCCATATGTACATTTATATAAAATTAAAAAACCTAAAATTCCTTTAATAATAATTTTTCTATTTCATTTAATTGTTTCACATAAATTTACCTCAAACCTCATCCAACATAATTATGGATTCTTGGTTTTTATAAAAATAATAAAAACATCATGGTATGGGTGGGGATAATGTTTTTGACTAATATTGATATTTAAAAAAAAATATAGATGGCAAATTCCTCCAATTTTATTCTCCACCAAATAAAAATATGAAAGATATCTTCACCCAAATACAATAAATTTGTTTATCATATCTTGGTTATTCTAATTCTAGAGTAAGGTAATTCCTATTAATGACTGGTAATGGATTTACATAACAATTAGGTTTTCTATCACATGCATTGGAAAGAGATTTCTGATTCTATTATCATCACTATGTTATATTGGAATTAAAACTAGTTTCCATATTTATAAATGGTTTCCCCATGGTTCTAGTAAATTTATGGCACTGATTGTCATAGATGGCTTTGTGGATATTAGGGAATAATTATTTATGAGTTTTGGTGTATATTTGGACATATAAATGATTATAAACAATGTTGAAAATGACATAAATTATCTTATTTTCTAAGTGCAACTAAAGAATGAATAAATGTTCATGAAATGACAATGTTTAACAAATACAATCAACCAAATATGAGGTCACGTGTAAATTATTGCATTGCTTAGATTATTTTAATGATTTAATGAGATAAAATGAAATAAACTCATCCTAATTAGTGAATCTCCATTATTTTATCTAATTTTAGAGTAGTGTCACTTTAAAATGTCTATGTTATCCATATGAGATCTCCTAAATAGTTTTTAAGATTGATACTTGATGAATCTTTTGGGCTCTGAGTGACTGGTATTAAGATACATGCTCATCATTTGATGGGTGATAGAAGTGATGTTGCTTAGCTACAACATTTTGAGGTTATTTAGACTAAAAATTGGGTTAGAGGTCACCACATGGATTCCTCCGATTTCATAGAGGAAAATAAAAACAACTCCCAAGATTCATTGAATTTAAACAATCATCCATTATCGAAGCCATGAAAAATATTAAAATAGTTACAACTTGTGATCAAATTTTATAAAAATAAACTTGTGATCAAATTCTATAATATATACAATGTAAGACCCATTTAAATTTTATATAAACCCCATTATTTAATTACTTCAATCAAAATAAACATGAGATTTAGAGTAAGAATATAGATTAAGCTCAAAATTTATAGGAAAAATAACTTAAGGGTCCATTTGAAAAGATAAATTTAATGAGGTTTAACATTTTAAACCTTAATAAGATTATTTTTATTTTGGTGACTCAAAATTAATAGCCCAATGTTTTTTGGGAAGAACATCGATCATTTAGTGACAACAATCATGTTATTAACTTTACTAAAACATTAATTTTTGTGTGGAATTTTTATATAATATTTTAACATTCTTATTAATATTTAAAAACATGTTATTTTTTAAAATTTTATAAATTATTTTAGGAATCTCATTTATATTTAATGATATTTTATTTTAGAATTGTTATTTATATATAGTAATATGTTAGGATTAAGTGAGACCACCTTTCGCTAGTGTGGGTACCATCTTAGACATTGGGTCTCTTCTTGGTTTAAAACAACCGACTAACATTACAAAGAGATCCCTTTCAAAAGAAACAACCAGTGGTTTGGGTCATCTCCTAGCCAGAAATAGTTAACCAAGAGATCAAAGAGGACCTATCTGATAGAAGTAGCAACAACAAGGGACCAGAAGGGCCCAAACCCACCTTTTTGGGATGGTGTGAAATCCACCTTTTTTATAATGTGAATGTAATATTATAATAATTTTTTTGTTGAATTTTATTTTGTATATGTTGAAAATAATTTTTTTTTAATATTTTATTTTATAATATGAATTTACATATTAGAATATGTTACTTTATTTCACATTACAATTTTAAAAAAAAAATAATGTGTGTGTGAGTTCACGCATGCATGTGAGTGTGGGTGTAAATGTAATATAATTATTTAATTATTCAAATAATTATATCAATTTTTTCTTTTACGTCAAATCACAAATGTTACATAGTAATCATGATAAAATTGGCATAAACATCACATAATTTTGGAGCAAAGATGGCACAACTAAATTTTATTTATTTATTCAAATTTATGCCACTAAACATGAAACAAGCTCAACAAAGTTTCATGTGAAAATTGTGAAAAAATAAATTTCCAATACAAATATGACTCAATTTATGGCACACATTAAACTTATGTAGTAGTGTTCATCCATATTTCCCTATGAAAATATTCATATATTATTTCTATATGCCTCTAGATCCACCTAGCTATCTTATAATTCATCTTAATCTATGTTTCATGTTAATTTTTTTTCCTTTACCATGTTTTGAGTCATTGTAAAATTGTATTAATTACTTTTGAACCTATTTTTAAACAAGAAAAAATGTGTATAGGTCTATTATTCCATCATGGCTTGATTTATCATGAATTGAATTTTTTCCTTTAACATATTACCTTAGAAATAGTACATGTGAATGTGTTTTAATTTTAACTCAAATGAATATATATATTATACATATTGATAATCATGCACATTAATCATATTATACATTCATCATGTATTGATGTCATATGCCTAAATTATTGTACAAAAATAAGGATACATTAAGGAGCATATAGTTTATTGTATTGATAATCATTAGGGAGATAAGGTGGAGTCTTCTTTCACTTAGTTTCGGTCACTCACATGCACTAGGACTACATGAGCCCTAATTTTGACCATACAGGATATGTGGTTACAATCCTCAATGGGGCTTAGGCCATTAAGTATATATCTTAACTTAAATTTTGGATGTGTTTATATATTAAGGTTAATTATGGTTACAAAAAATCATAAGATATTTTTACAATATGATTATGATCAAGTCAACTAGGTTTTTGTGCACCAATACATAATGAAAGGTTTGAAAAAGTTTAAAAATGTGAGGATATTCATATCCATTTTCACAATAGATTTAATATTTACATTAAAACTTCCATTTATGATAGAAAATTATCTTACCATTTTTTGAATCAAGTTCGAAGCTAGTCATATCATAGATTATAAGCTTCTTTCTATGAGTTTTTCTATATTATTCCATCACATGTTTTCTAACATCATTAGTCACTATCAGAGTTTAGGGAATTAAAAAACAACTTTATTTTTACCACTTTTAATTTTCATTTATAATTTACAATTTAGGGTACTTTGGTTAATTTAGTGAACTAGGTTATTTTATATAAATTAGTGAGTTAATTACATTAATTTGGGACAAGGAAATTTTTATTAAAGGAAGTAACTAGTGGAGAAGGTAGAAATTAGTATGGGACTTAGGTTAATTGAAATACTTAGGTTAATTTAGAAAAATAATTAATGGATTGGATTAATTTAGAGATAAAGAATAAATTACTAAAGGACATACGTCTATTGGGGTAAATTAATAAGGGATTAAGGATAATTTATGAACATGAGGAAATTTATAAAATTAACCATAATAAAATTTAATTTAATAAGTAGACATTAACATATTAATACAACATTATTACAATATTATATACAATTTTTTATTTCTAAATGATATTACAAATAAGATCTTCATCGAATAAAGGAAATGATGGATGTATTCGTTAGCATTTGTCTTCAATAAAGTTAGTTCATGTTTTCCATGGTCTAGTAAAATAATCAACAATATAAATTTTTGATATAAAGTATATGAGTATGTGATGTTTATGGCCTTAAATAATAATGTATTGAAATAATATTGGATGTTTTATCATGATCATTTATTTTTCTAGTTGATTTTCTATGATTGTGGCCATATAAGATGTTCAAATATCTAATTATGTCTTCTATGCAGTAGTGATGCTCAAGTAATGGTGTGAGTAGTGAAATAGTAATTTTGGAGGCATCATCATCATCATGAATAAAAAGTGATTATGTACCATAAAATAAAAATATTCACTTTTTATAATTTCCATCATGTTCATCCATTTAATAAAAATCACTCTATTATGAAATGAACTACATTTTAAATATTAAATAAATTTAATCATAATATCCATACATTTTAAAATTAAAATTTAATAATAATTTAATTTATTTGAAATAACATCGAAAATAAATGATTTATGTAAAAAAAAATCTAAATCACATATCATATAAAATTAAATACATTTTTACAAAATGCATCTTTAAAAAATACATCATTACTATTCAATTTTATGCACATTAATGTTTTCCTAAAAACTAATGCATTTATCCATTTGAATTAATAATCAACAAGAAGTGCATATCAAACACTTAAATTGATAATTAATTCTACTATGGTATAATGGCATAAAAATAGAGACATTTTTTTTCAATTAACATACTCCATTTATAGATAATTATGAGAAGGTAAACAATATCAACCATTTGTACTATTAATAAATATAGGGATGAAGATCAAGATATGTATAATCATACATCTTAGGGGTTATTCAGGGGTTAAAATGAATAATCTCTTCAATACTATTTGTATTTTAACACATACAATATACATACATACTATGTTTAAAATTTGCCGAGGAATTCCAAGCTTAAATGTTATACATTGGTCCATAATAAATAGATATTAGGTTACCCAATTGAAGTGGAGTAGCAAATCCAACATTGATTTAAAAAAGGTGAAGAGGTGAATATCTACATCAAGGATACTTGAAAAATGTAGCATATAACATTTCACCATAAAATTAAATACCTAATAAGGGATTAGTAGCGGCTTCTCGATTAACCACACCCCCTAATATCACCAATTAAAGAATTCATAGTTATATATATTCTATAACCAATTATGGAGTTCCATATCATATTTGGACACTTCATCATAAATTTTAATCTTAACCCCCTCATTATCTTGATGAATTTGCTTCAAAATTGATGGCATCCCTAATTTTTCTAGTATAACTATTTTGGATCTCTTCTTCAATGCATTTTTAATTTCTATTATCATTTTATTTATAACAACTATTTCATATTCCAATGTAGTACATAATATTGATGAAGAATAATATTTTTATTTTCTAATATTGATATATCTAAATCAAATAGATAATATAAATTATGATTTAAACTAATTGTAATTGTAGTTTTGTGTGTGTGTTTATATACATACATACATACATAAATACATACATACATACATACATACATACATGTGTGTGTGTGTGTGTGTGCGCGCGCGCGCGCATGCGTGCATGCATGTAATATTACTTTACTATTTGAATTTAAAAATTATTAATAATATATTAATTTTAAGAAACATATTTATTAACAAATATCAATAAAAATGAAATAAAATAAATAATAAATAGATAATTTCAATCTATTATCATTTTACTAGAGATAACTAGGGTAAAATGATAGACAATAAAAGAATAAATAAAAAATCAAACCTGAGGAAACTTTCCATGACAAGTTGAAAATGAAGGGTACCAAATATATATATATATATATATATATATATATATATATATAATCCTATTAGGATACACATGTAGTGAGAAGTTAACTAAGTAGATGAGACTCATTTAATGGAAAATAGACACAAAACATTCCACTATAAAATCATTCGTCAACATGGGTATGCCATCACAAAACAACAATTTAATAACATGAGATCCTTGAGAATCCCAATAAAAAAAATCAAATAGGCACTCAAATTATTTTTCATGATTGGAAGTAAACCAACCTAATAATAAAATTGCCAACATTTATACACAATTAGATCCATACCAAAAACACATTTTGCAACATGAGTTTGTGTGAGGATATTTAAGTGTGTGTAGTGGAAAACAAAGTTAGTCATGACCAAAAAGAGAATCAAAATCCTTCCATAAAGCATACATCCATTGGAATATTAAAATTTATATTATATATTAAACACGTTAGCTTATATATTATTGTAATATATAATATTATTTATATATATATATATATATAAGATAAAGTGTTTAAAATCAAGATTATCTATTCAGATTGGGTGCTACGATGAAAATTTGCATAACCCCCCTAAACACTTTAGCTTAAACTACAACTATTAAATAAAAAATAAAAACCAACCAATTTCTAATAATTTTATCTTCAAGGTCAATATCATCCTAATTTTTTGAAACTATATTCATATGTCCTGGTATAAAATCTCCTACATACCCTTGAAGCCCTAATTCATCCTCCAAACAACATGATGAATATTTTACCACATAGTCTAAAGGAAGCTTACTACCTAATCACTTTGCTATGTAGGACCATCATTTTTTTAAATTTTTTTGAGACCATATGAAATCATATGGTAATGGTTCACACCATAAACATACACTTAATGAAGGATGTTTTTGAGGTCCTTATGCTTTTCATTCAATGTATATTTCCCCACCTCATTTGGCAACATATTCACATATCTCAAGCATTGACAAACCTCAAACACATTTCAATGGATTACATACTACTTGTTAATAATATAATGAGATTATGTAGTGGTCTAATCACTATAAAATACTAATGTGATAAATTGAGAACACAAAGAGATAATAATATTAATTTACCAAATATTTTATTTCATACTACATGCATACCTATAGGTATAGATACAAATATATAGGCAAATAATTACCTATGAATAGGGAGTCAAAAACTAATGATTTTATCGTAGAATCATGTGGTTGTTCGACCCATTAAAAATAATAATATATTAAAAAATATAGTTTTAAATATATTAGACTACCAATATAACATAATAGTAAGTACTGTTTTACTATACGGTAACTCACTAATTTACCTTGAGAATACTCAATTCCTAACATTCCCTCAGTTTTTACATGGTATAACATATTTAATTATTACACTAAAATGTGTTATCAATGAAGGTAACCTCAGCCATGGTGCATCACATAGGCTTGTGCATAAAATTCTACAATGCTTCTGTAATAGGGGTTACATAGGGTATAATCACAAGTGAATAGGAATTTAGTATATTTGTTCTTATTTTTCACACCACATTAAAAAACCTAAATCCATACCGCCCAACTAAAAAAATTATATAAATCTTTTAAACTATATTGACCACCATCAAAGATTAATAATTTTTCTTTGATTTTCAGTGTACCTTTAGATTTCACATTTAAAAATATGACTTTATATCACACTAAAATCATGCATAGGTCTAATTTTCACATCTCAATGATGGTGTTGTGATTGTAATGGTAATGAAAAATGATGTTGATAGAAAAATCATACTAATTTCTTCACATGGACTACATTAGATTAAAATACACACTGATATTACTTTAAAAACCCTCTTTATTCACCAGCTTCCATACAAATTAACAAATAAACAACTTCTAAATATAGATGTGAGTATGAAGATCAAACATTGTGATCAAATACAATGCATAGATCTTGAAATTATTTAGGTCAAGTGCTCTGATATATCCACACAACTCTCTTAATAGATTGTTGACTGCTCTAATACTACTATTAATAATCTAATGAGATTATGCAGTGGCTTAATCACTATAAAATATAAATTTTATAAACTCATAACACACACATATAATAATATTAATTCATAAAATATTATATTTCATTCTACATGCATACCCATATTTATAGATACAAATATATAGGCAAACCATTACCTATGAATACAAAGTCAACAACCCATGATTCTCTCCTAGAATCCTCTAGTTTTTAGACCCATTAAAAATAATAACATATTACAAATATAATTTTTAATATATTAAAATAATACCATAAAAATAAGGAGGTATTTTTTTTATCTAACGTCCCCAAACCCTAGAATTACATCAAAACAAATAAGAACTAGAGCTAGAGACAACCAAAGAAAAGAGGATAAAAAATATACAGAATAAAGACAACTAAATAACAACTAAAAGATTGATTTTGAACAACTAGACAACAAATATTACTCCATACTTTCAGAAATGTTTTCCCAACATGCCTTCATGTTGCTAAGATTGAATTCAATTTTTTTGATAATACTATCATAGTCAATGTTGTGTATTTATCTGCTACTTTGGCCCTTTATCTCTTTTCCTTTACTTGTGTAGCTGGGGTCAAATGAAGTCTTTGAGAGGAGCCTAAAGGTTTTACATATTTTGTATACCTTAATTCATTTTGGATTTGATATAATTAATAATGAAATTTTTTGTTCTAAAGAATTCTCATTTGCATGCTCAAGAAGATCTACCTTAAAGGTCAATATTTAAATTTATAAATCCTCCTCTTAGTCAATTCAGTCTTTGGATAACTTATCATTTTTTTATTGAATTATGTTAATCCTAATTTTGATACTTGATATTTACTTCATAAACCACCTCATGAGAGCCTTTAGTATGTTTAGTTCTTCAGTCAAATCGTCAGTGTTCTCCCTAGTTTTGATTGAATTTGCAAATTGATTGAAATCTTTGTTTTTGTCCTTATAAAACTAGTCAATCTCCTCTTTTTTGTATTATCTATTTAGTTATTTTCCTTCTGCTTGTTAACCACTATCTAAGTATTACTCTAAGTTTTAGTGATGTCCTTCTTGATGTTGTATTCTTCCCTATGTTTATTTTCGCTATCCAAAACTATAAATTTATTTACCCCCTTTTAATGAGAAAGGGTCTGTTGCTTTTTGAAACCCTTTATTTTAGGATCGTCTTTGTCAACATTGATGCATTTAGAATCTCATTTGATGCACTTTTTTATACCCTCCTATTCTTTTTTGGTCTCTTTTCCTTTCATAGAATTTTCTTTACATAAATATTTCATCTTATTGCCAACATCCCTACTCAGACTACTTCGGTATTTGATCTAGATTTTATTAATCTTTCTCAACTCCACCATCCCTTCTTTAGTTTTAAATTCATTTTTATTTGAAAGATATGGCATTATTGTATTCATTCCCTTGAAATAATTGTAAATGATTAAAATAACTCCCTCAAGTCTTGGGTCTGTGTAATTCCCATTTTTGAATTTCTAAATAGAATTTTCCATTGATTTCAGAATGAAAAAAGGGAGGCTAAAATCTATTTCATGCCTAAAGTAGTTTAAAATTCTAAACATATACCACTTGAATACATTGTATTGACCCTCTAATGTAACATATTGAATAAGGTGAAAAGCTACCATAGCATATAATTTAGGTAAGGACTCCCTATCGAATCCATTATGGAGCTGATAAAACTATTCACCCTCCTCTATAAAATCCTCTTTATCTAGTTTGTAGTCCCTTAGGGTGTAGTAAATTTTGGTTTATTCAATAATTAGGACCGTCACATGATAGATCAGCTCCTATATGATTTCAAGTGTTACCCCATTAATGTTAACAACCCTTTCCTTCTAGTCTCTAGCAAACTAGATAGATAGGTGTCTACCAAAGCCTTCAATGTTCTCCATGATTCTAGAGAGACCACCCACCTATAGAGCATTATAGACTCTACTATTTGATCTAACATTTGGTCGTAACTTTGGCTGAATTCTATTGGGTAATCCCATGATAATGTTACTATTCACACAAGGTTGTGGGATGTCTTTTTTGCCTCCTTTATGACTCCACTGTAAAATATAATTGAGCCTATCATGAGATGAATTATGAGTCTCAACATATTCCTTTAATTTTTTTTAGATGTTTCTCTAAAATGGGATTATAAATAAAGGGCCTAAGTTCCCAAATGCTTATCAAGACATTCATTTCCCCCTAATCAAGAGGTAGATAATGATGGTACTAAGTGTTAATATAAGTGTGTTTTCCTTCATCGGAAATTATTAGGATCAACTCTCTAGGTAAATCGTCATGATATAACCAAGTTTTGAAGCCCACATTGTTAGTTACCTTGTTGGTGAACCAGTCTGCAATTCCATTACCTTCCCTATACGTGTGTTGAATGTGCACTTATTGGAAAGAGTTTAGTATTTCCTTAGATTCATCAATTATAATTTTACAATCTATCTTGGGATGTGTTTACCAATTAAACAATTGATAATTTTCATGGAGTCCCTTTCAACCTCTAGATTTTGGACATTAAGTTGTTTCGCTAATATGATGCCCCAAAGAGAAACTAGTGCTTCTAACTTGTAGTTAGTCTTTGTGCCCATATTTATTGCATATGCCCCAATAAAATTTATTGCAACATCTCTGATGATTCCTCCTCTTTTTGTAATTCTCAAATTCCTTTTTGAAGCACCGCCAAAATTAAGTTTCATTCATCCTTCAACTCAAGCTTTCCACTTGGTTCTCTTTCAAATTTCCTCCTTAGGATCCAATTTTCCTATGACATATGGGTCAATATTCTAGTTTTGTGAAGGTATCCATTCAAAATATTAGATTTCCTTATTTTTTTAAATTTTGATAGAATTTTAATTTTCCTTGAGAGCTATGATAATTCTTTCAGAGATCACTTTTCTATTGCTCTTCTTTTCTCCGAATATTATGTTGTTTCTAGCTCCCCATATCCCCCACCAAATAGCATAAGGGTGAGTTTCAATATCTTCTTTAGGTGAGGATTTTTAAAAAGGTATCTCTAGGATAACCAAAATTCAATGGGAGATCTAGTATGGACCCATGAAATGTTGAATTTACTCAAGAAAAAGTTCCAAACTTTCTATGTAAATGTGTAATTGATGAGAATATGAAAGGTAGTTTCATTCTCTTCATTACAGAAGACACATCTATTTGTTATAATGCATCCTTTTTCTCTTAGATTGTTGACCATCAAGATTTTCTCTTATATGGCTACCCAGGTGAAGAAACATATTTTTAGGGTAAGGAATTTGTTCCAAACTCCTTTTCAGCTCACCTCAAATTCTTGATTATGGGAGAGCCTATCGTATCTATATTTGGCATTTTAGTTTTCATCAAAAGAGTAACTCCACATCAGTTTGTCCTCCCTATCAATTTCATAAATATTGATGGTTTGAAGGGCTTTATTCAAATATTTGATTATAATCTATTCATTATGATTGGTTCCATCTAGGCTGAGATCAATCCACTATTTAAAACCATTTCTTATTTGTCAATAATCCAATACAAACTATCTATTTTTTTTACATTATATTATCTTCTATGTGATATTCAATATTCCTCTAAATGGGAAATAATTCCATGTTCCATATGTCTCCCTAAAATTTTATACTCTTTCCATTGCCTATGTGCTAAATAGATATTTAAAAAATGACATCTCTAGTTTTAGTTAGGAATTTCTAGATGTGTGACCCTCTAATAAAATTATCATCTTTAAAAATGACTAAAGGATTCCTCCCTTAAAGATATTTATGAGATAATATCTTGCCCCAGATTGAATTAGTTGTTATGAATCTCCACACAAACTTCAAAATCATAGAATTATTGATCCATTAAAGATTTATTATGCCTAGTACTCCAAATCTTTTATTGTTACAGATTTTGTTCTAGGCTACTAGGTGTAATTTACTCTTACCTTCATAGTCATTCCATAGAAATTTTATTTGAATTTTTTTGAGAATTTCCCCCATTCCTTTATTAGTTTGAAAAGAGATAGAGTATAGATTGGAAGGCTTTGTAGGACTAATTTGATTAAAACAACTTTTTCTACTTGAGAGAGAAGTTTTTCTTTCCATCCTACAAGTCTTTTTAGGAATCTTTCAATTAACATGTTCCAGACACTTATTTGGAGTTGATTAATGATAAGAAGCATGCCAAGATAGGTAGATGGTAGAATCACTATTTAGTATCCCAAGATCCCTGCAATTCTATTTTGTCTTACTTTTATAGTGTTAAAAAAATAAACAAAGCTATTGTCAAAATTAATTTTTTGATTTGTCACCTTTTCATACATGACCAAAACATTTTTTAAGGTCATTGTTTCCTAGATTGAGGCTTCAACCAATAAGATAATATTATCTATGAACTTCTAATGAGTAATAGGCTCTACCTGGCTAGCTATTTTGAAACCTCTAAGTTGTCCATCTACTAAATCCTTAGAAATGTACCTGCTTAGTGACTCTACCATAATAATAGAAAAGAAAGGTGTCAAAGGATCACTTTGCCTAACCCCTTTGACACTTATAAAATAACCTTGAGCAAGCCATGCCATTAACAAGAACTGAGAACATGCAGGTTGATATGCAAGCTCTGATAATTTTCTTAAAATTTTCATTGAATCCAAATTTATTCATCATTTTATCCAAGAAATTCTAGTCTAATCTATCATAAGCCTTGGCCATATCTAGCTTGAGGATGATGGCTATCTTTTTGCTATTTTCCATTAAATGAATAGCTTCATGAAAAATAATTACTCCATCTTGGATTTGTCTACCCAGGATAAATCCACCTTGTTGAACCTATATGATTTTCTCCATGATAGGTTGAATTCTCATGCCAATGACTTTAGTGATGATTTTGTAGAATAAATTGCACAAATTGATTGGTCTAAAATCAGTCAAATTCAATGCCCTTTCTTTCTTGGGAATGGGCATGAGAAAAGTGTGATTAAACTCTATAAGCAACTATCCTCACTCTAGGAATTCATTTACTACAAATTAAACTCCAAATATTCTATTTTTATAAATTTTGTTCCAAGCTACTAGGTGGAATTTACTCTTACCTTCATAGTCATTCCATAGAAAGTTTCTTTGAATTTTTTTGAGAATTTCGACCACTCTTTTCGTACTTTGAAAAGAGATAGAGTATATATTAGAAGGCTTTTTAGGACCAATTTGATCAAAATAACTTTTCCTACTTGAGAGAGGAGTTTTCCTTTCCACCCTACAAGTCATTTTTAGAATCTTTCAATTAACAGGTTCTAGAAACTTATTTAGAGTTGATTACTAATAAGATGCATGCCAAGATAAGTAGATGGTAGAATCTTTATTTCTCATCCTAAGATCCCTGTAATTCTATTTTGTCTTGCTTCCATAGTGTTAAAAAATTAAATAGAGCTCTTGTCAAAATCAATTTTTGAATTTGTTACCTTTTTGTACATGACCAAAACTCTTTTTAAGGTCCTTGCTTCCTGGATTGAGGCTTTATCCAGTAAGATAGTATCATCTATGAACTACTGATGAGTAATGGTCTTTGCTTACCTAGTTAGTTTGAAGCCTCTAAGTTTTCCATCTACTAAAGCCTTATAAAGGTACCTACTTAGTGACTCTACCATAATAATGAATAAGAAAGGTGATAGAGGATCCCCTTGCCTAACACCTTTGGCACTTCTAAAATAACCATGAGCCATGCCATTAAAAAGAACCTAGAACATACAAGTGTATATGAAAGCTCTAATAAGTTTCATAAAAATTTTATTGAATTCAAATTGATTAATCACTCTATCTAGTATATTCATGTCTAATATGTCATAAGCCTTAGCTATATCTAACTTGAGGATCATGGCAGCCTTTTTTCTATTTTCCATAGAATGAATAGGTTCATGAACAACAATTACTCTATCTTGGATATGTCTACCCAGGTCAAATCCACCTTGTTGAACCTATATGATTTTCTCCATGATAGGTTGTATTCTCATGGCAATGAGTTTAATGATGATTTTCTAGAATGAATTACACAAATTGATTGATCCAAAATTAGTGAAATTCACTACCCCTTCTTTCTTGGGTATGAGCATGAAATTTTTTTGATTAAACTCCTTGAGCAGTTGTCCCAACTCTAGTAATACATTGACTACAGTAGTGAAGTCTTCACCTATAATGCCCCAAAAATTATTAAAGAAAGCAATAGATATCCCATTCAGGCCTAGTGCTTTGTTTGGGTTCATTCTGGAGATGACAGACTCAAGATCTTCCTTGGATATGGGTTTCATTATCATTTCATTATCCTCTTGATTTGTTAATTTTGGAATGACACTCAGGAATTCTTGCTCAAAGCCAATGTTGTTTTTGAGGTCATTGTTATACATATTCTTATAGAACAACACACAAGCATTGTTAATCTCCTCTTAATATTCAATAAGATGACCCTCTTTGTTGATAATCTTCTTGATGGTATTATGTTTCATGTGTTTGAGAGTTGATAATTGAAAACATTTTGTGTTTCTATCACCTTCTTTTAGCCAAATATTTTTGGATTTTTTCTCCATAGTGATTCTTCTTTAGATGCTATAGTGTGGTAGTTGTAAAGAATTTGTTTTTCTCTATTTTGAATTTGAAGGTAATACCCCTTGTTTTCAATCTCTTCCTCAATTTTAATCAATTTATCTCTTAGTGTTTTTTTTTTTTTTTTTTTTTTTTTTTTTTTTTTTTTTTTTTTGCTTAGAAACATTACTAAACACATGTTTTTTCCACTACTTGAATTTAATCTTAATCTTTTTTTTTAAAATTTACTAGGTTAAACATGGTTGACCCTCTATTATTTTTAGTCCACCATTTGGTCATTTTATCTTGAATGTCTAAATGGGTGAACCACATGTTCTCCATGCATAATGGGTGATTAATTAACTTAGTTTTTTGATCTTTAATACTTATTTCTAAGGGTTAGTGACCTAAACCAATTTTTAGAAGAGATTTCAAAATAAAATCTTTCTATTATAGCCAATCTAGAGAGATGAAAATTCTATCTAATCTACTTTGAATGATATTTTAACCATTCCTTATATTTGTCTAGGTAAATTTAAGACCTTGAAGCTCAAGATTTAAGACTCCCAAGTCTATAATAAAGGAAGTGAAATCCTCCATGTTATCCAAATGTCCAAAATTACCCCATTTTTATCTCTTGGGTGTAGGGGTGAGTTAAAATCACCATCTAAAATCCATATAATTTGATCAGAGTTGCTTCTATAATCTTTGATGTTTTCCCATATTTTTTTGTGAGCTGACCTAGTATTAGGAGCATATATGTGAGAGAATATCTATTTCTTGTTCTCACTATATGATAACTCACAAATTTACGATGAGAATACTAAATTCCTAACATTACATAGGATCTAAAATTAATGATTTCATATTTTGATCTATAATTTTATTATTATGTAAGCATTAGCCAAAATGGCTACCATAGGTCATAGTAATTCAAAATTTACTATATAAACATTTTTGACCTTGTTTGTCACCTTTGAAGGTTTTCATCTTGGTCATAGCTTATCTTGTCATGTTAATAATGTGGTGTTTGTCCTAGTAGTGATTAAGGTCTTTTAGGGTGGTATAGTAAAACTGTGAATTCATGGTCCTCAAGTGATTAACTAGTTATTCATGGATTGATACCTTATGAGATGTTTATCATAATATAAGGTATTTTTGGAAAAGTTAAGGTAACTCTCAAGAAGCCAAGTCATGATGGATTCACTATAAAGGTAAGAGTGATGTGACGTTTCCAAGGTATATGACATTTCATAACATATGAATACCTTCAAAGTAAGAGTTGTTGAGGTAACAACATGGTTTTCATGTTCTTTGGAGAAGATAAGGCAACTTTTTCAAAAATAATGTTTTCTTTATTTTTTGTCTATTAACTATTGAAACCTATAAATGACTTCATTTAAATGAGAATACTTAATTCCTAACATTCCTACTAGTTTTTACATGGTAAAACATATATAATTATTACAATGCAATGTATTGCTAATGAAACTAACCTCAGCCATGGTGCATCACACATGTTTGTGCATATGATCATGCTACATGGGCTTTGCATAAAATTCGTGTGTTACATTAGATTTTGATAAAATTTCTAAAATGCTTCTATAATAGGGGTTACATAGGGTATACTCACAAGTGAACAAGAATTTAGTACATTTGTTCTTATTTTTCACACCACACTAAAAGACTTAAATCTACACCGCACAACTAAAAATGATATAAAACTTTTAAATGACATCAACCACCATCAAAAACTAATAATAATTATTTGATTTTTAGTGCACCTTTGGATTTCACATTCAAAATTATGACTCTATATAATGTTGAAATCATGCATAGGTCTAATTTTCATATCTCGATGATGTTATTGTGAATGTAATGGTAATGGAAAATGATGTTGATAGAAAACTCATACTAATTTCTTCACATGGACTATATTAGATCAAAATACACACTGATATCACTTTAAAAACTCTCTCTATTCACCAACTACTATACGAATTAACAAATAAAAAAATTCTAAATAGAGATATGAGTATGAAGACCAAACATGGTGATCAAATACAATGCATAGATCTTGAAATTATTCAAATCAATTAATGTGATATATCCACATGACTCTCATAATATATTGTTGATTGATTTGATACTACTAATAATTATATAATGAGATTATGTAATGGATTAATCACTATAAAATATAGATTTTATAAACTCATAACACACACATATAATAATATTAATTCATAAATTATTATATTTCATACTATATGCATACCCATATTTATAGATAAAAATTTATAGGCAAACCATTACCTATGAATATAAAGACAACAGCCCATGATTCTCTCCTAGAATCGTGTGGTTTTTAGACCCATTACAAACAATAATATATTACAAATATAATTTGTAATATATTAGATTAACAATATCAAATAACCATAAGTACTATTGTTATTGAGGTTAAAGAGGGAATTTTTTGGAGCTAAGGTCCCTAAACCCTATAATTACATTAAAATAGAAAAGAAATAGAGCTAGAGACAACCCAAGAAAAGAGGATAAAAAGATACAAAACAAATATAGTTAAAGAACAGCTAAAAGACCACTCTTGAAAAAACATATAATAAATATTACTCCATAGTTTTAGAAATGTCTTTCCAAGATGCCTTCATGTTGCTAAGATTGAAGTCAATTTTTTTGATAATACTATCACAGGCAATATTTTGTATTTATCTACTACTTTGGCCCTTTATCTCTTTTTATTTTCCCATGTAGTTAAGGTCAAATAAGTCTTTGAGATGAGCCTGAAGGTTTTCCATATTTCATATACCTTCATTAATTGTAGCTTTACTACCATTAATAATGTAAATAAGTTTGTTCTGAAGATTCTCATTTGCATGCTCAAAGAGATCTACCCTAAATCTCAATCTTTGAATTTGTAAATCCTCTTCTTTGTCAATCTAGGATTTGGATAAATTATCATTTTCCTATTAAAATATGTTCATCATAATTTTAATGCTCGATATTTAACTCATGAACTACCTCATGAGAGACTTTTTTAGGTTTAATTCTTTAGTCAAATCATCAGTGTTCTCCCTACTTTTGAGTGAATTTGTATACTAATTAAACTCTTTATTTTTGTCCTTATGAAACTAGTTAGTCTCCTCTTTTTTTATATTATCTATTTGATTCTACTCCCTTTTTATGAGGAGGGGTCTGTTCCTTTGTGAAAACCTTTATTTTAGGATTGTCTCTATCACCATTAATGCATTTGGAATCTCCTTTAAGGTGATTTTTTATACCCTCTCGTTCTTCATTGGTCTCCTTTCCTTTCATAGAATTTTCTTTACATATCTCTTTCATCTTACTTCTAGCATCCCTACTCAGACTACTCAGGTATTTGATCCATATTTACTTAATCTTTCTCAATTCCACTAGATCTTCTTTAGTTTTTTCTTCCTTTTTATAGGAAAGATCTTACATTTATTTGACTCATGCCCTTGAAATAATTGTAAATGAGGAAAATAACTCCCTCATGTCTTTGGGCTGTGTAATTCCCATTTTTAAAAATTTGGATGGAATTTCCCATTGATTTAAGAATGGAAAAAGGGATGATGAAAGCTATTTCATGCCTAAAGTAGTTTAACATTATAAACACAGACCACCTAACTACATTATACTAAACCTTTAATGTAACATAATGAATAAGGTGAAAATCTACCTCAACATATGATTTGGGTAAGGACTCCATGTAAAATCCATCGTGGAACTGATCCAACTATTCACCCTCCTCTAGAAAAGTCACTTTATGTTGTTTGTAGTCTCTAGGGCTATAGTAACTTTTGGTTTATTCAATAATTAGGTGTGCCACATGAGAGATTATCTCCTCTATGATTTCAAGTGTTACCCCATTAATGTTAATAACCCTTTCCTCCTAGGGTCTATCAAACTAGATAGATAGGTGTCTATCAAAGCCTTTAATGTTTTCCATGAATCTAGCGAGACCACCCACCTACAAATCATTATAGACTCTACTATTTGATCTAACCTCTTATTGTAGCTTAGGATCAATTTTGTTGGATAATCCCACGATAATGTTACTATGTGCATAAGGTTCTTAGATGTATTTTTTGCCTCCTCTATGACTCCACTTTAAAACAAAATTGAGCCTGCAGTGAGATGAATTATGAGTATGAGCACATTCCTTTACTTTTTCAAGATTATTCTCCCAAAAAGGATTAGAAATAAAGGGCCTAAGTTCCCAAATGCTTATCAAGATCTTCATTTTCCCCAATCAAGAGGTAGAGAATGAGGGTACTACGTTTTAATAGAAGTATTTTTTTCCTTCATTGTAAATTTTTAGTATTAACCCTCTAGGTAAATCTTCATGATTTAGCCAAGTTTTTAAGCCCACATTGATAGTTCCCTTATTGGCAAAACCAGTCTACAATTTTATTACCTTCATTTTACATGTGTTGAATGTACACGTATTATAAAGAGTTTAGTATTTCCTTACCTTCAGCAATTATATTTTATAGTCCAATTTGGGGGGTATTTGTTAATTAAACAATTAACAATGTTCATGGAGTCCCCTTTCACCTCCATATTTTGGGCATTAAGTATTTTGGCTAATCTGATGCCCTAAAGGGTAGCTAGTGCTTCTACCTAGTGGTTAGTCTTTGTATCCATATCTCCTGCATATGCCCTAATAAAATTTATTTTAACATCTCTAATGATTCCTCTTCCTCCTACAATTCTTATATTCCATTTTAAAGTGACGTATAAATTAAGTTTCATCCATCCTTCAAATCAGGATTTCCACTTGGTTCTCTTTCAAATTTCCTCCTTAGGATCCACTTTTCCTATAATAGATGGGTCAATCTACCAGTTTTATATAGGTATCCATTCAAAATATTAGATTTCCTTGCTTTTAAAATTTTGATAGAATTTTAATTTTCCTTTATAGCTATGAAAATTATTTTAGAGGTCACTTTCTTATTGATCTTATTTTCCCTAAAGATTATGTTATTTCTAGATCCCCATATCCCCCACCAAATATGCAGAAAGGTGAGGTTATATATTTTATTTAGGTGAGTATTTTTAAAAGGGTAGCTTGAAGACAACCAAAATTCAATGGGAGATCCTAGATGGACCCACAAAATGTTGAATTTACTCAAGAAGAAGTTCTAAACTTTATATGTGAATGTGCAGTTGATGAGAAGATGAAAGGCAATTTCATTCTCTTCTTTACAATAGAAACATCTATTTGTTATAATGCATATTTTTAGTCTTAGATTGTTCATCATAAATATTTTCTATTATATGGATACCTAGGTGAAGAAATATATTTTTGGGGTAAGGAATTTTTTCCAAACTCCTTTTCGGCTCACCTCAGATTCCTTTTTATAGGAGATCCTATCATACCTATATTTGACATTGTAATTTTTGTTAAAAGTGACAGCGCACATTAGTTTGTCCTCCCTATCAATTTTATAAATATGGATGATTTGAAGGGACTTGATCAAATATTCTATTATAATCTATTCATTATGATTGGCTCCATCCAGGCTGAGATAAATCCACTATTTAGAACCATTTAATATTTTCCAATAATCCCCTACAAATTATCCATGTTTTTGCATTATATTATCTTATATGTGTTGTTAAATATTCCCTTGAATGGGAAACAATTCCATGTTACATTTGTCTCCCTAAAAGTTTATACTCCTACCATTACCCCTGTGCTAAATGGATCCTTCAAAAATGACATCTCTATTTTTAGTCAGGAAGTTACAGATGTGTGACCCTCTAATAAACTACTCATCTCTCAAAATGACTAAAGGATTACTCCCTTGAAGATATTTATGAGATAATATCTTACTCTAGGTTGAATTAGTTATTATGAATCTCCACACAAACTTAGAAATCTTAGCGTTATTGATCCATTAAAGATTTCTTATGCCTAGTCCTCTAAATCTTTTTGTATTACAGATTTTGTTATAGGCTACAATGTGGAATTTACTCTTACCTTCATAGTCATTTCATATAAAGTTTATTTATTTTTTCTTGAGAATTTCCTTCATTCATTTTGGTTGTTTGATAAGAGATAGAGTATAGATTAGAAGGCTTTGTAGGACCAATTTGATCAAAATAACTTTTCCTACTTAAGAGAGGAGTTTTCCTTTCCACCCTGCAAGTCCTTTTTAGAATCTTTCAATTAATAGGTTCCAGGCACTTATTTGGATTTTATTACTAATAAGAGGTATGCCAAAATAAGAAGATGGTATAATCTTTATTTGACATCCCAAGATCCCTAAAATTCTATTTTGTCTTGGTTCCATAGTGTTGAAAAAATTAAAAAATATCCTGTCAAAATTAATTTTCTTATTCATCACCTTTTCATACATGACCAAAAATCTTTTTAAGGTTTTTGCTTCCTATATTAAGGCTTCAGCTAGTAAGATAGTATCGTCCACAAACTATTGATGAGAAATGGGCTCTACCTACCTAGTTGTTTTGAAGACTCTAAGTTGTCCATCCCTTAAATCCTTAGAAATGTACCTACTTAGTGAATCTTACATAATAATGAATAAAAAAGGTGAAAGAGGATCACCTTTCCCAACACCTTTGGCACTTCTAAAATAAACATGAGACATGCCATTAAAAATGACCAAGAACATGTACATGGATATGTAAGTTGTAATAATTTTCATGAATTTTTCATTGAATCCAAATTGTTTCATCACTCTATCCAAGAAATTCGAGTCTAATACATCATAATCCTTGGCCATATCTAACTTAAGGATCATTGCTACCTTCTTGGTATTTTTCATTGAATGAATAGCTTTATGAAAAATAATTTCTTCATTTTGGATTTGTCTACCTAGGACAAATCCACCTTGTTGAACCTGTATGATTTTCTCCATGATAGGTTGCCTTCTCATGGAAATGAGTTTAGTGATGATTTTTTAGAATGAATTACACAAACTGATTGGTCTAATGCACTACCCATTATTTCTTGGGAATGAGTATGAGCAAAGTGTGATTAAACTCCTTAAGCAACTATCCCAACTCTAGGAATTAATTGACTGCAGTAGTGATGTCTTCATCTATAATTCCCCAAAAAGACATAAATAAAGTAATAGGTATCCCATCCAGGCCTGGTACTTTGTTTGGGTTCATTCTAGAGATGATAAACTAAATATCCTCTATGGATACAAGTTCCATTATCATTGCATTATCCTCTTGGTTTATTAATTCTAGAATGACACTCAAAAATTCTTGCTCAAAGCCAACGTTCTTTTTGAAGTCATTCTTATACATATTATCATAGAAGAGCACACAAGCATGGTTAATCTCCTCTAGATCTTCAATAGTATGACCCTCTTTT
The DNA here is from genome assembly GCA_037957365.1 of Torreya grandis. NCBI lineage: Eukaryota > Viridiplantae > Streptophyta > Pinopsida > Cupressales > Taxaceae > Torreya > Torreya grandis. The sequence goes on from JARHVA010009681.1 coordinate 86,287, forward strand.
TTGATTATCTCCTTGATGGCATTGTGTTTCCTATGTTTGAGAGTTGATAAGTGAAAAAAAATTATATTTCTATCACCTTTTTTTAGCCATATATTTCTAGATTTTTGTCTCCATAGTGATTATTTTCTAGATGATATAATGTGGTAGCTGCAAAGAATTTGATTTTCTCTATTTTAAATTTTAAGGTCATACCCCTTGTTTTCAATCTATTCCTCATTTTTTATTAATTCATCTTTTAGACTTTTTTTATACTCAAAAACCTTACCGAACACCTTTTTATTCCACTACTTGAATTTGAGTTTAATCTTTTTAAAATTTTCTTCTAGGTTAAACTTGGCTGACCCTCTATTATTTTTAGTCCACCATTCAGTCATTCTATCTTGAATGTTAAGATGGGTGAACCACACGTGCTCCATGCAGAATGGATGATTAATTAACTTAGCTTTCTAATGTTTGATACTTAGTTCTAAGGGTGAGTGATCTGAACTAGTTTTTGGAAGATATTTTAGAATAAAGTCTATCTACTGCATCAAATCTAAAGATATGAAAATTCTATCTAATCTAATTTGAATGAAATTTTCATCAAGCCTTCTGTCTGTCCACATAAATTTAGGACCTTGAAGCTCAAGATCTAAGAACCCCAAGTATGTAATAAATGAAATGAAATCCTCTATGCTATCCACGTGCCCAAAGTTACCCCCTTTTTATCTCTAGGGTATAGGGGTGAGTTAAAATCACTAGATAAAATCCTTGGAATTTGATCACAGTTGATTTTAAAATCTTTTATGTTTTCCCAATTTTTTTGCAAGCTGACCAAGTATTAGGAGCATATATTTCTCAGTATATGATAACTCACTAATTTACCATGAGAATACTAAATTCGTAACATTACATAGGATCTAAAATTAATGATTTCATATTTTGATCTATAATTTTATTATTAGATAATCATTAGCCAAAATGGATACCATAGGTCATAATATTTCAAAATTTACTCTCTAAACTTGTTTGACCTTGTTAATAACCCTTGAAGGTTCTGGTCTTGGTCATATCTTGTCTTGTCATGGCAATAATGTGATGTTTGTCCTACTAGTGATTAAGGTCTTTTAGGGTGGTATTGTAAAAATGTGAATTCATGGTCCTCAAGTGATTAACCATTTCTTCATGTATTTATACTTTATGAGATGTTTATCATAATTTAAGTTAATTTTAGAAAAGTTAAGGTAACTCTCAAGAAGCCAAGTCATGATGTATTCACTATGAAGGTAAGAGTGATGTGATGTTTCCAAGGTATATGACATTTCATAACAAATGAAGACCTTCAAAGTAGGAGTTGTTGAGTTAACAACATGGTTTTAATGCCTTTTGGAGAAGATAGGGCATCTTTTTCAAAATTATGTGTTTCTTTTTTCTTTGTCTATTGACTATTACAACTTAGAAATGACTTCATTTAAAGAACATCAAGCATGAGGAGTTACACTATGCAAAGGGAAGTCATTTGTGGTCATGTGGCATTTATGTAAGGTTGTATCATACTTAATAGGATCTATACAAGTTTTAAAATGTGTTAAAACATCATTTTCCAATGTATATAATGTTTGTAACTCTATTTTACTCCTTGATTCAAATCCAATCATGTCTTAACATGAAGTATTGGAAAGAAAATGGAGATTCATTACATTTTGTACATTAAATTTTCATTTTTCATGCCAAGAATACTTCATGAATATCTCACACATGGAACCATCCAAATGATCAAACTCCATTACATGAAGAAGGTGTTTAGATATGTTTTTATAGAATTCCATGCATGAACAGAGCATCTCTAGCCAAGATGATCATGGTACCAAGTGGTGAAGATTCATCACAACCTAATCCATCCTCCCTAAGGTAAAATACATGATTAAGAATGTTTCACATGTAAAAACAAGTAATAATCCTTCTCCATTTCTCCATCGAGTTCTTGGTAGTTTAAGAAGGCCAATTGGTTTTGAAATAATATGCAGAGGAGAGAGAGTTGGCTAAAATTATCTTGGGAAGAGAAAGGTAACATTATTAAATTTAAATACATGGTATAATTTTAGATTTTAAGGCCCTTATCTCTAAGAACCATCGTTGATAAGTTTAACTAACCTTAAACCCTAATAAACCCCAAAGACATGATTTTTTCTTATCTCACTTAGTTTTGATGTTTAAGGATCAAAATGGAGGGTTTTGTGAGCTTATCAAAGGTTTTAATGGTCCTCACATATCACCCTTCATCCTCATTTGGCATGTGTGGTAGTTAAAAGATAAGGAATCTTCATGGCTGAGTAGGTTGTAGGTTTGGTGTAATGAGTTTAACATTTCCTTGATAACATAAGTACAAATACATACCTTTATGAATATTCAAAAAAATTTAATACTTAATAGATAATTCAAAATACCTATTAGTGTCTTTCTAATGCATTTAAATATCTAAGGTTGAAACATGCACACTTTAGTAGAATTGGATCCTTTAGTTATTAGTTTAAAAATAGGGGTTTCATACCATCTTCAACTATGTTAGGATGGAAGAAACATTTTAAATAGAATGCAGTATTTATTAAATTGATAAATAAAGTGTAAAAACATTTTATATAATCTTTAAGTAGGTTTAAAGCTCCAAAACTCATCTTAGCATCTACAATTCTCTTGCTAACTTGGTCAATGAACTATGCAAGTTAGAAAATGAAGATTTCTAAGTTAATAAAGATATTTTCAAATTACATAGAGCATGAAATAATTTAATAGAATTCTAAGATCCCATATCCATATTCAAGAAAGCTATTTGGGTCTAAATGAGCCATATCCATAGCCCAGAAGAATAAATAGGACTATACAGGAGGATCTAGGTGTTTGAAGACATTTTGGATGTATTGAAGAAGACTTTGACCTTTCCAATAGGTCTAAAGGGTGGATGATGTATTTAGAAGTTTTTAAAAAATTATAAATATGACATAAATGATCTAAATGAGGTTAAATGTAGACCTATAGGTCCACATTCTTAACCAAAGATGAGAATCTTGTAAGAAAAAAAGTGTTTTGAGTTACCTAAAGTAGTCCTTGTCTCACACTAGTGTAAACAAGGTCATAAAACACTCGATTCACTCATATAAAGTGACAAAAATATCAACAAATTTGAAATGGTACAAAAGGGATCTAAAAATGCATAACAAGGTGGATTGTGTACATATAGACTTAATTAAAAACTTGAGGGTCAACATCCATATGGAAGATTAAGATTTTAGAAACAAGCAATGAAATTGGTTTCCTATTTTTTGTATATAATATAACACACCATAAAATAACCTTTGATAAATTGGTAAACATATCACTAAACCTCTTTAAAATGGGTCCACAGTGATATCAAACTTAAAATATACATCTAAATAGGCTATTGTTTATATAAAATATGAAGAAAGATGCAATATTGGGTTGGATTATGAAGTTTGAAGGTTTTGATAGGTCAAGATTACTATGAATCATATGTTAAAATTTATTTTATACCTTGGAAATAAATGAAAGCTATCAAAGAGACCTTTAGGGTTGAAATTATAGAATTGTTCTCAAACCCTCATCATGGGACAAAACATGTTTTAGACCTTATGAAGATCCAAATTTCTTGGAAAATCATCTAAAGACACCATATAATGTGTATAAATCCTCAAGTAATATTTATAAATCATAAACAAGTAATTTGATGAGTTTAGATCAAGACAGACTTCTCAAGTACACCCACACAATCCTCTAATGCTAAAGAGGCTACTTTTGAAGCTCTAAAATCCATTAAGGAGATGCATGGGAAGAAATGGATTTTAGAGGTGTTAATGAAGTTATATAAATATAAATTGATAGAATTGATCTTCTCCAGTAAATCTTGTATGGTATGAATAATGCTTAAGGAGGTCACTTAAGACCTTCCTAGAACACCCATAAGATCTCGAGAAAGCATGATATTTTTCTCAGTCTATACAGGATGTAGTAAATGGTTAGGAATGGTGTTTGGGGATGTTAAAAGGGTTTGTGTGATCCAAACTTATGGCATTAGTTGTTTATTTATATCCATATACTCTATGAATGATTGTTAATAAGATAAACACCTCCCAAACTACCTAAAAGTTCTAAAAAGACTTGATGACTATGTTTTCACTCCCAATGACTTAAAAACCCCTTATTTACCATAAAAACATTTTAAATAGACACATAATACTCCTTATCATCTGATAGAATAGCTAGTTTGGCATGTGTGAGCCAAAATGAGTGTAAAAATGGCCTATATCTTTAGGATTTGACTAGTTCCACAATGTCTACATGTACTAAGCTTAATAAACCATATTTATATCATCTATATGCCTAGGTATAGATATAAGGGTTTTCCATAAGCGACTTTAAGGGTATCCAAGGTTATAGAACATATCTATAGGCAATAATTAGGCCTAAATCAAGAATACCTTCTTATTCACATAGGAAAAGATAGGTTGCAAACATGTTGAAGATCATGAGAGGCTTGAAGGTTTCTATAAATCAATAAAAACACTTTTTAACACTCCTTGAATTATCCTCTAATCATGAATAGTTTTAATCAAATGAACATAGGCATAATTGAATATGTTTCCTTGATATGTCATTGAGTACCTTTGAGGGAGAAGTGCGGTGAAGTTGAAGGGTTTCAAGACACATAAGATGCCTAATGACAGGTGGATAGATGTTTTATACCCTAGATGGACTATCACACTTTTTAACATCAGTATGAAATCCTCCTAATGTATGTAAAGTGTTAAAGATATCAAATGGCAGCTCAAAGAGAGTTAGATGAACATGAATGTAACTTGTCACTTCTAAATAAGGAGGAGGTAAATTTCATATAAGGGTGATGAATCATTCAAGGAGATGAATAACCTCTCCTATGACAACTCTCTACAAGATCATGATCACACCATGTCAATAGATGAGATTAAGGAGTTATATGATTATTTTCTTGCTTAGGTTATTGAATTATAATTGATCACACTTGTCATGGGCTCTCTCAATGTTCCTTCTCTCTCTTCTCTCTCTTTTATTCTATATATATGGCCTTGAAAGTATTGTATAGGATCCTCAACCTGAGTATGACAAATATTTTCTCATACAAACACTTATATTTTTCCTTTAAAAATGAATAAATGTTGAATTTCATCCTTCTTAATTATGCACTTAGTGTATGTTTTATGGTAGTTGATGAATGTTAGTATTAGTGTCATATCTATCTTTCATTTTTCTTATCTCATTTCCTACTTGTAGCTTGTTAGTAATATTATTAGTTCATATAAAGTGTGGTACATGATCTTGTATTGGTTAACTGTAAATATTTCTTTATTAGTGTCATCTATTAGACCTCTTGATCATTCCTTCTTAGTTATTATCTTAATTTTCACCTTCATCTTCAAATATTGATGCATAGAGACTCATGTTGAGATTCATGTTCTTAGTGCACAAGTAGAGGGTGTTAAGTTTGGTGCATCACCTCCTATTTACTTATTTTCAATCATTTCTCTCCTTTTTCTCTATAAGAAATAGTTTTAGTAATAATTTTAAGGTGAATAATAAAGGGAGATAGCCCTATCTAGAGTCTCACCTCATTTATTTATCCACCCATAGCCTAGATATGTCTCCACATTATCACCTAAAGGAGGGAGGCTTGAACAACCTCCTTAAGGGTGAAATTTAGAATGATAAGAGTAATAATTCCTAATCAAATGTAATAAATTTGTATACTTCTTTTAATTTATTCATGATAGAAGTAAATATTATAGTTACATAGTAATCAAAATAGTTATCTCTTGCAATGCCTCATATAATATGTCCTTGTATACAAGTGATTATTTAAATTATAATTTAAGGATATAAATATTAGCATGTATATTTTGTAGAATATTAATAATTTTATATCATATGTATTTAATAAATTACCTTATAGGAATTGGATGGGGTTAATGAAGAATTTTTTGACTACCTTCATTCTAGGATACCTTGACTCTCCTAGTAGTGATAACATGGACCATGGGTCCCAATATAATATTTGGTTCAATAATGGGGATGTCATTGTATAAAATATAATCTTGAGGTCTATGGGAAGGAGGAACAAAAGGATTCATACATTCCTTTTGGTGCGTTGTGGTGATAGGGAGGTAATGTGAATTGAGCATTACAATAATGTGAATTAAGGAAGTGTAAGAACATGTCATTGTTAATTTAAAACATAGATTTATTACATATTAATTTTATCTATTACTTATATTATTATTATATTTCATATTTTAATCTAAAAATATGTGATTATAAAAATCATGTCTTGTATTATAAAGTATACACTATGAATATCAATGACATAAACCATACAATGTCTATAATAAATTCATGACCACTCAAATGAATACATCATGGATTTTTGAATTTTTTTTTTAATAAATTTAAATCAATAAAAATAACATATTTTAATATTAAATTTTATTCATCCTTCTTCTTCTACATTGAATTAACTACAAATAGTAAATTTCAAACTACAAGGAATCTATCAAGTAATTTGGCAAACAAAAATAGTTTTTTAAATTAAATCTACATGATTAGAAATATAATTGGAGTTTTTTTTAAAAAACTAGAGCCATTTATTTCTAAATAGTATGAAATGATGAAATAACCCCTAATAGATTAATCTCTAATAGATGAATATTCTTTAAACCCTAGGGTAAAATGGAGAAATTGTCAGATTTGAACATATGGATATGGAAGAAATTAGGAATCAAGTATTAAAATCAAACCCTAAGTTAGAAATATGAAAAACTTATAAATATGGATGAAATACTATGAGTGATCAAGGGTTTGGAATTATTCAAGCAATACTTAAGTTCACCACCATGTTTTACCTTAATATAGATTTTACAACCCTAATTAAGATTAAAAATTGAATATAATTCAGATTATGTTGTAATTTTAAGTATGGATCTAAATGTAAAATACTAAAACTAATTTGACAAATGATATTTAATAAATATATAAATTACTAAAGAGATCAATATACTTTGCTTTCCTTGTTCCTATACTAATTATGATTGAATTATGATAGTATAAAATGAATGGAAGTGGGATTGAGAATCGCTCAGATTTGGAGCTATCCTTATGCACAGGGTCATTAACATTATTCCATGTTAACTAAATATCCATTACTCATTGAGATGAATGTTGTTGTTCTGGGGTATTTTGACAATTTATGGCCCTACTATTAGCTGTTCTTGCTTATAATACATGTGTGTGTGTGTGTGTGTGTGTGATCTTGATGCTTGAATTTTTATGCAGTTCAAAAAATTAGTCTCCTTCTCCTCAAAACCCAATTTATATTTTTGAGGTGTCAAAACATTTAAATTTTTTGGAAAGGTAATAGGTTGGGTTACCCCAACCACCTTTGATAATAATTAATAGTTTGTTGTTAATCCAATACAATGAAGATAGAAGTCAAGCCACATGTAGATATTTGCCTTAATATTCATGTAAAATTGTGCACATTTTATATATAAATGCACCTATAATATAAATTTTGATACTTTAAAATATTATTTCATAACTTAGATTGGTATACTTTAGTCTTGGTTAATGACTTTTCCTAATGATTGATTTTTAAAATGGGGAAAATGGGGTAGATTGTTTTCAATTTGCATTAATGTATAAGTGTTTGATAGATAAGTTCTAAATGGGTAACAAGAATGGGTTTGATTTGTATTTATATGAGTCTATTTGGTTAAATTCTCATTCTATTGACATGATACATGAATGGGTTAACCCATAGGAATTATTTTATTTAAAAAAAAAAAATCATTGTTATATGAGGGTTAATAACATCACCTTTAGGTTAGTTTCATCAAAAAAAAAAAATTAAGCTTGATGCTTATGTCCAGTAGATAATAATACAAATACGATGAATTAGAAATGTTTGAGTAAGATATTTATGTAGTTTGACACAAACTAAGAGGTTCTTTTAGGTGATTAATAATGAAACGAGAGGGTAAGAATCATTACAATCATATAGATGTGAGAAAATGGTGAATAATATGAATATATGTACAAATAATTCATGTATGGTGAAGGTAAATCCAAAGTGGCATTATCAATTGTCTAATACTATATTTTATTATCTATAAATCTTAACTTTTCTAGATAACTATCATTTAAAGTTATCAATATTGAAAGATGTGTCTTTAAAGATGATAAATTTCATTTTCTCTCCACCTCACCTCCACATGTATATATTTTTAATATACATATATTTCATTTTAATATTATTTTATTGATGGCATTCTTTAAATATATACACTACACTCACTTCACCTTACTTCTCTCCATCTATAAGTATTTTTTGTTTTTAAAATACCTCGCCACACCTTAAACCTAAATATGATTTTTGTTCTCTTATAATTATTTGAGTGGTTTGGAGTTATACATGAATTATTTGAGTTCTTAAAAATCACTAGATGTATTTACATTATTTTAATAATGATATTTTTGTATATAATATGTCTTGATTCTACCATAACATTTTTAATCTATGATCATTACGATGATTACTTATACGTTGCAAAAATGACATAATTAACATCCAACTAATTTGTTTTTAAAATAAAAACATCTATCCTCATTAAAACCAAGATATATTCAATCCTCAATTTTCCAAAATTTCATCCTTATTTATTTTATTCAACTTTATCAAATAGATACACATATGTTAAACTGAGCACATCATTTAGAAATAAAGAGAACTATCTACTTGGTGGTATTTATATATAGTTTGGAATATAATTGTGTTCCTTAAATTGAGCATATTTTAAATGCTTACAACCACTAAGTTTCTAGCATTAATTTACAAAATAAAAAAGTATTTATTTCATCAAAATGATCATGTTTAAAACAATACTTTTATCACATCATAGACATACAAATAGAAAAAAGACAAAGATAACTACAGTGGCCTGGATTATGAAATAATATATTTTTAGGTAATCCATAACAATAAGCTTGATCATGTTTATATATTTCTACGTTTTGATGATTTTTTGGGCTAAAACATGTATCACCTAAAACTTTTAGAGTAAAACACATTCATCACTTGTTCATTTTTTCTTTAATAAAAATTATTATTTTTTAATTTAAACTATATATATATTATAAATAGAAAATGATTAAATTATTTAATAGCTCGTTTTTAAGAAACAAAGAACAAATACAAAATTTAATATGCAATAGTTTTGATAAAATAATATCTCGTTGAGAGATACAGACCGTTAGATTTCCAAGATAATTGTTTAAAATTTCAAACTATAATGGAGTATTCACATCTAGTAACTATTCCATTAATTAATATTCAATTCAAAGAAACCATGCTTCCTATAATTTATAATTGATATCATTGACATTGTCGCTTTTATTGACCTAAAATATGGACTTTTTGTCATTGATGTTATTATCTTAATGAGGTGCAATGATTTGATTTAATTGTGCATAAAAGGACATTTCGTTGGGAACTAGCATCCACTATGTGTTATCATTTCATCATTTAGAAAGATAGTGGATATTATCTTTGAAACAATTTTTTTGGTAACATAATTATTGTATCATTACGTAGCATGTGTACTAGTGCAAAGTTTAACATTGATATCAATTTAATATCATTTAAAATAAATTTAAGGTATGACAATGACATTAATTAAATATATGTGAAAAATTTTACCTAAACATAAATAAAATATATTTTATTATAAATTGTTAGGTTAGAAACACTATTACATATACATTTATTTTAAAATTAATTTTTTTACTACGTTACATTAATTATATACTTTGATTCTATATGTTACTTTGAAATCTAGAAAAAAACTAGGTTACAAACATTATTGTTTAATAATAACATAAATATGCTATAATTATTATACTTTAAATGATCATTTTCTTGAAAGAATTTTTTATTTTTAGAGCTTGTGATGTTTAGGTTCTAAACATGATTGTTTTAACTAAACCTAAATTAATATAAAACTTAGAAGAATAAGCAAGGGCCATAGTTTATATATATTTATGTTTGCTTATAATTATTGATCTTAAACATTTTTGGTAACCTAGATTTTTCTAGGTTACAAACATTATGTATTTAGATAATTGTACATTAGATAAATAATAATTATATTTAAGAGGAGAACTTCATTGAAAGATAAGCGCTATTAAGTTTCTAAGATGCAATTTTATGTGTACAATTCACTACATTACAAAGATCTATAAGACATCAAATTTTTAAAATTGATCTTTGTAATTAAATCTAGAATGTTATTTTTGTACATAAATGAATGCACCATTAGTAGCTAGCAAGAATTATACTCATAACATTTTAATTTGATTTTCATTCGAAGATTCAATTATTATGCAAAAACAACTATGTCATTAAGATCTAGTGGATGCTAAATTACAAACATTGGTATTTTTATATTTATTTTATTATTTTATTTTTATCCTTAAAATGAGTTCAGTGAAATTCACCACATAGCTAAGAGATATCAAATGCTATGGTTCTAACATTGGTATTTATATATTGATTTTGGAATGTATTTGTATAATTAAAATAAAGGAATAATTTATACTTATCATTTTCTATCTTCCCAACATTTAGTATTTCACTTTCCATTTGTCAAAAGCAATTGTTATACAAAAATCACATACATCACCTAGAACTAGCAAAAATTGGGTTCCTAAAGTTTTTCTTTGTATATTTATTTTTTAATGTTATTTTTAACCTTAAATTAAACACATCATTTACAATAAGCATCCTCTATGTTCTTAAAATTTTATTTTTATTTGCATTCTGAAATGAAATTGTCATGCAAAAATGAACACATCATTGAAAGCTAGTAGACATTAAATTCCAAATATATGTATTTTTATATTCATTATAAAATTATATTATTTCAAACATATATATTTGTTGAGAGGATCATGGATATAAGTTCCCAACATTAATATTTTTATTTCATTGTAAAATATGATCGTCATGTAAAAATCATTACATCAATAAAAGATAGCAAATTCTAGGTTCTTATAAACTCATGTACATAGATAAATAAAAATGTTTAAAATAAAAAAAAACTCACTTTATATTATTTTTCAAACTCATGGTTAATTTTATATTTTTATGTTCATACTATTTATTAGTAAGGAAAAATTATGGATAATGGTTAGGTGTTTCAAACATTTTGAATAGCACATCCATACACGAAGTAATGAAATAAAAAATTCACAAATCCATCAAGATCAAAAATAACAGTGCGGTGTAACTTATCAATGTAAGGTGAGCTACACTTCATAGTGAATTAAGTTGTCAAAAAATTTGGTAGGAATGAAGAGATGAAGTGTCGCAAAATTTAAAAGGCAATTTAGGGTGGGTTGTTTCAAATTTAAATGAGAGATCATTGTTAAAACCTAGCAGCCAATATGTTCCCCAAAAAAATATTAATTTATTTAAATGAAAATAATCTACTTCTCTTCCATAGAAAATTTCAATTACCACGTTTAAAAATAGCATTACAAAATTATTTTCTTAATGCTCATTAAATATGCTAGACATTTAAGTTTCGGGTTCCTAACAGTGGTATTTTATATCCTAATTTATGAAATTGTAAATCCAATATTACATTTATATATAAAAGTTTCAGGTTCGTAAAAGTATTTGAATATCCATTAGATTTTTATTAACATAATGATTTTATCGCTCCATTAATATGTAAATAACAACGGACAAGTAGAAAAATATAGAAGTAAGCAAATCAAGTATATAGAAGTAAGCAAATCAAGTCAATGGTCATGGGGAATTTATTTACATGTACTTATTCTATGATGTAATTGTTCTCAACATTGAAAGATAACATCGTATATGTTATTAAATCCTCCTATTTACATAATTTTCAGTTTTACAGGTGCTTCTTATAGAAGTTCATATTTACAATGAAATTAACTAGTCTATAAAATTAGTATAATATATATTTTTTATATTATCAAGTAAAAAATGTATATAACTCTTGAAAACCATGTAAAATAATTTTTTTAAGTATTGACTAATACTTAATTTATTAATCTTATTAGGAACTAATACTCGAAAATGTATGGTTTAAATTATTTTTAAAAGTCAATATCATCTTTTCTTCAATATAATAATACACAATGATTTAACTAAATTGGTTGATTTTATTATTAACTTTATGGTTGAACCTGAGCCATAAGAATACGTTAGATGCAGATTGCTCCTTCTTTATGACATTAATATTAATGACCTCAATAATATCCTTCAAGTTAATCAAATTAGTTTCATTTTTCGAGACGGTATGACTTAAAATATGCAATTGAAATTATTTTTAGCTGAGGTGAAATCCGGATCTTAATTGATATTAACTTTATTACATTATCTGTTATGTAACATTATCTCATTCAAAGCTAACAAGTTGCAGGTCCTCATCATTCGTATATGATGAAATGTATATCTCATGACAACTATGTTTACAAAATTGGAAATTGGCTATATATTCAGGAAAATAAACATCATCCTAAAAATGAGCACATTTTTAAGAGAGAGCAATTGCTATGAACTTGTGCGGATATACAAAAAGTAACATTCCAGAACATATGGACAATATGTCTTGATTATATGATTGTTTTTAGCATGACAATTGCATCAAAACATAAATATATAATTAAAATTATATAATTTGAAATACATGAACTTTGATATTAAAAAAATAGTAAATATGTAAGAAACAAAAAAACCGGTGTAATCCATGTTATTTAAATAGTTACAGTGTAAAACAATTTCTGTGCTAAAATTTCTGCTAACCTAGCAGCCTTCAGGGTATTAAATTTATAGTTTGAATGTGATAAGTAGGCACATTCGAATAAATTATACATTCTAGAAATATATATCTTCGTTGATAGCTATTTTCCAACATTATTATTTGAGATCCTATATAGATAACTGAATATTAATGTTTTGGAAAATTAAGTTTCAAAAAAAATTATAAGTAGGTCCTTCAAAAGTGAACGAAAAACTTATGTAGAAACATCCTTATGTACAACATCAATAAGTCTCACCTTAAAATCATCTGTATGTTCTTGTGTAGTATTTATTCAATCATATTGGAATTTAGGAATGTATTTCTCAGAGTTTTGAGTTAAGTCATGTGTTACTCCAAGAATATTTAAAGTAGTTCTATTTAACCAAGTAACCTTTAAGTTAGCAATATGTTGGTTCCATTGTTGGATGTTGGCTATGACTATGTTAAGGTGAAGTCTTACAGATGCAGATCTTTTAGGGATACTTTTATTTTTTATTTTTTATGACTTTCTAAAGGTGTTAATAGTTTCTCTCTGATTGGCATTGAATAGGTTATCTTACGCGGATTGTCTAGGGTGGGTGGTCTTGGGTCCTCCTTCTAATGCCAATATTAATCTAATGATTAGTGGTTTAACATAGACGTAAATTATTAAAATGTTTTCTACAAAACCCACTTATTTTAAGCATCATATAGAAAAGACCAACATATGTTTTACCTTAACCTCAAAATGAACACATCAAAATATAAGTTATCAACTACCTATCATATAGTTGATAAATTACTTCCAATATTTATAGCTTAATCATGGTTTTATATGAAAAATAAAATAAAAATTATCATTATTACCTTTATATTTAAAAATATCAACTCTCTTATATTCATTGTAAGTCAAGTTTTCAAGATTATATTTTTAGAAATAAGATAATTGATTCCTACAAATCACACTTATATTTTGACAAATTGTTCAGTCCTTTATTAAAAAAAAAAAAATTGATAATCCTGATAGCACTTAAATCTAATAAAAGATAGCACTATTTTAATTTTAAAAACTTTCACTCAAATATCAGGGCTAGAAATAAATTGAAAAATATTCAAAAATTTGTAAATTTTTACTAACCACTAATCAAATAATTACGAAGTCAATAAAATTAAATTAGCCTATCAATACATATTCTTTCTCATATCAAAAATAAAATTTCTATATTTTCATAGAAATTAATGAAATATATATTGAAAGTGACTTAACAAAATCTAAAATTATATATAACATTTGGAGTAACATATAGTCTTCCTCTATGTATTTGTCTTAAAAGATTGGTTTTTATAAGAAAATGAAAGAAATCAAATATAAGACATATTTTGCAAACTAAATTTTTCTTAACATAAAAAATATTGAAATCTAAAATTTATTGTTATATATCCCTTCAAATTTAATCTTTAAATAACCAAAATGTATTAATCATTACATATCTTCATTAATCCCAAATGACACTTAATTTTTCAAACCACATAATTTTTTTAACTAAAATATTAAAATTCTATTTCCAATAAATGTTCAACATATAAATTTGCACATCTTTCAAAACACTCATAAGTATAAGCTATGTGTATTAATAAGCACTTTCCAAGTATTCTCTTTACTTCTAAAAGGTCCATTTTGATCTCTAATAATGTTTCTTGTTATCCCACATGCACATTCCAGTTCTTTAACCAGAGAAATGACATAAACTTCTATTTGTTAGTATTCGATCCATTTCAAACTTGTGAGTTCAAATTTCACTATATTTAACACCTTGTATACCATGCCTTTGATCTTTTCCTTAAATATGCACTTTCCATCTTTCTCCTGCAAATTAGAAATTACAATAGAGAAAGTAACTCCTGAGTTTTGACTTTAAACTACTTAAGTGTATTAATAATTTTCATATATATTATTATTCCCTCCAATCCGTCTTATCAATGATTCACATAACTAAGAACCACTTTCTATTCAAATTTTATTAATTCCATTGTAGTACTCATGATATGGGATTCATCAATAATCTTGAACTTTTTCCTAATTTTGACTAGCTTGTTTGCTGGTGATATTTTCTAAAATGACTTGACTTGGGATAAACACTATTTCAAGTCCCTGTGGGGCTGATTATATTAAAGTAATTTGGTGTTAGTATATTCATTTATGGTATCTGAAGACAAATAGAAGATAAATAAGTTAATAGATTACAGTGTTCTAGCAACGAGCGCAGAAAGACGGAAAATATGCTCAGTCGTTGTTCATATATACTCGAATCTTTGCATCTGTGATGGCTAATATTGCATTCTCGTATATTTGTGCAGCATCGCTAATGCATACCATATCTGTAATCACAAGTTGCAAATTATTACAGCCACTGAAGATGTGAGTACCACTTTTTCAATTGTGTCAGTATGAGCACTAGGTTTCAACACATTGTGACCTGCCCTTACGTCAACTTAGGCCATGATCTTGTACAGACTGAGGTTTTGTATGCAGAGCTAGGTTGCCGAACCAGACCTGCATTGATTGTTAGCACATTCACTTCTTTGTCCATTGGCAGAGCCCATGTTGTTTTCTTTGACAGAGTCTTTGGCACTGCATACCATAGCTATAATGACAAAAACAAAATGCCTTTTGATTTAATTAACTTAATGCCTAGAAATTGTTGCAAATATTGTACAGTGATAGTGGGTTGGAAATGCATTAAACCTACCTTGAATCTTTTGCAAAGGTTCACATCACTCCAATGTATTAACTTTAGAAGGGACATATGAGAAGCAAATAGCATTATTGAAGGCTGATTCAACTGCAATTTTCAAGAAGAGAGTTGTTCCTTCAGGGTCCCAATAGGCTTTTCCGGCTGAAAAGACAATGTGAAAAAGATCAATTAAATTAAAAAATGAAAATTCACTAGACAAGAGCATATGAAGCAGAAAGACTTATATTAAGGTGAAGAAGAGTCTTGGTAGCTAAAACAGATTCACTAGCAAAGGTGGAAAGAAGTCTAATCAACACCTGCATATCCAAATGATAATATCAAATTGACTGTCAAAAACACTTTTCCTATATTCTGTCTGCACTACATATTCATAGAACTATACCATTAGCTAAATTCATACAGAAATAAAAACCCAAAATACTTTGCAATTAAAAAATTGATAACCCAAAGTCAAGATAAAAATTTCGAATGCAATATTGCATTCTCATCTAGTACAACCAAGGTGCAAGTACCAGTGCAAGTTGATTGACTGGATACTGCCTTGAAGGGGCCCCCATATCAGACTGTTGTAATAAAAACATAGTTATAAAACAAATACAAAGATTAAAGATTTTTTTTTTTTTTTTTCCAACATAAGAAAAAAAAACAAATAACTAGACTATAGTTATGGGGCTCGGGTATTAAGCATGTTGATCTATTACCAGGGCGTAATTAGTTTGGAGGCTGATTTTTGATAGAAACTCTCTGTGGAGCAGAATTAAATTGCATAAATATATTGGAGGTAGGCTTTTTGAGGAAGTTACAGTGATGAAGAGAAGCCGGTTGACTGGTTCTCTTATTCAGCAGAATGTATGTGTTGAATTTTTCTTTTTAATAGGCAGTGTTATTGGTTTCTGAATAATGGAAAGAAATCAAACACTTGGACTGATTTTATAAATGGTACACCATTTTCATGGGATAATACTGCATTTGTTCCATCTATGGAACTTTGTCAGAAACCAAGTTTTGTGTGAAGTTGGTGCATTCTTCAAGAATGATTGTGTTCTGTGCGAATTGAAAGGTTATTCAAAAGTGTTGGAGGATTGGGTTGGTGGTTCTGAGGAGTTAAAACAGGGTTTTGAATTGTTTCGTAAATAAATTCATAAAGTGTTGGAGGACTGGGTTGGAGGAATTTTGAGTCTTTTGAAGGTTTCTCAAGAAAATATCATGCTGATAGAACTTTTTATGAAAAATGAAGAATTATGCATGTAACCAACTTATTTAGTGGCTCAAGAAATGGAAATATGCTAAGTTTTATAGGTATGACAAAACACATAAAGGATAGAATTTTCTAAGTATATAAAGTGCACTTTCAATAAATTTAAGGATGTGATAAATTGAAATGTAAAAATTCAAATGCCAAGGCTTCATCACAATGACTAAGCAATGCTTGGCTCATATATATGTAATAATCTGGGGTTCGATATGATATTATTAAAATTTTAATTCTATAAACAAATCCATGGAAGGATGGCCGTAGGTTGTGTACCTCTCAATGACTCTAGCGCTTTTCTGTATTGTGATCTATGTACCCACATATGCATCTACACATATAATCATCACAATTAAATCAAAACAAGCCTAAAACTTAATCATAACAAGATGAAATATGTTGAAAATGATAGAATTATTAAAAATATGTTTCTATAGCTTTTGATTTTCTTATTAAGCAGTGGGTAAATCTCATGCTCTTGATGCTGCATGCCAGTACAAAATTTGGCACTGGAAACAATATCACATTAGCAGAGTTGTTTTGTCGAAAAAAAGGTGAAGGTCTCGTGCTACTGCACGATGCATTAAGATATTCACCACGTAAATCTTTGCCTTCTCCTATCTATGGAGGACATTATTCTAAAAATAGATTTATAAAGTAAAATAAATATTTGAAGGCAGCGTAATTCGTCTTAGTGAAGTATTTGAAAAAAATATATAACCTTACAAAAAATAAGAGTTGTGACTTGTTTACCTGCCTCGAAAGAAAAGTTTTTTATAGACTAAGTATTTCTCCTCGAAATAAAAACAAGATCAGATCATCCGATGAAAAGTTTTTACATACATTGTTATAGTATAGAGTACAATATACAGCAAAAATTCTACCTCAGAGAGACCAATGAAACTATATAATGAATGAAACTGTAAATCAAATTGACAGCCTGGTGATGCAAGTAGGCTGTGATATAATAAACCCATTTTTATGCAACCCACTTAAAAGTACCCGCTTCTTGTTCCCTGCAACAGCTTGAAATCTTAGCTTGTGATTCGGTTTAGAAACAGAAAAACTACCATATAGAGCGTACTAATATGTTAAATTGTTAATGGCAAACATAATTATGGAGTTTTGTGAGTAGATTCTTAGGTTAGATGCATGGCTTTACATAACATTCAGCATGATTTTTTGAAAAAAATCAAATAGCTTCTTTCTATGTTTAAGGATCCAATTGCTTATTTAACCCTGCAATTCTTAGTTCTTTTTCCTTGAGAAAAGTTTTTAAAAATGTTTGTCACTAACCATAAACAATTACTAGGTGTGTTTACAAAATTGCATGATAAAGAGTATGGGTTTAGCCATTGTGTGTATAAAATTACACTCCATTTTTGAAAATAATATTGTATAAAATTGTATCCCATTTTTTAAAATGATATTGAAGACCGTTAACCATAAACAGTTAGGGGAACACCCATTTGAAAATAATAAAGAGTATGGGTTTAGGCAGTGTGTGTAAAATTGCACTCTATTGACAATAATGAAGAATTTTAGAAAACAAAAAGGAAAGTGGCACTGGATTAGGGTTTTGGCAGACGAGGAACAGGGGAAAATATAGTGTAAGATCTTGCTGTGAAAAAAATAAAAAATAATAACTCTTTCCATGAATGCAATGATTACTGTCATGCGCCTCCCTTGCAGATGTCACTGTGAATTTCTCAACAATAGTTTCAGAAAATGAAGATAAAAAATTGGTACGTAGAGTAAAGTCATCTTTGTCTTCAATGAAAGCATTGTAGCATCAGCACATCTCGCAGATGGTTGTCAAGGGGGCTGATTATCCCTATAGACAACTAGAGGCAGGTGGGTCATCTCGGTGGGTTGTCCTGTAAAAATTAAAGACTGTATTAAATGACTCTAGGTTAGTGTGAGATTCATAGTTCGAAATAATGCAGCTTACCTCGAATCACATGAGGCCCTTCACAACATACAAAAATTACTACCAATCAGAATACAACAAAAACAATATTATATTCTTATCCTTAAAACGCTTGCATCTTAACTTCATAAAAGCTTACAATAGTGGGTAGCAAGCAAATGTGCACCAAAAATAGGATTATTTGATAGGCTAAAACAGTGAACAGTAAGAACAAGTTAACATAAAACTATGCCAATAGTCTCCCTTCGAGACTAATAAAACCCAAAATAATTCAACTAGGGTAAAATTTGTGTTATAAAACATTTTATATATGAATCTTTTCACAACAATCAAATCTTCTGAGCTTCTCTTAATTTGTCTTCCTTATTCCTCTATTTTTTTAATTTTCTTCTTGTACTTCTTATAGGCCTCTATACCTCTTATCAATAAGCACATTATTTAGAGACCTGAGCATGGAGAGGGTTATTGGATTCTTAATTTTACTCTAAATCCAATAACTTGTATATATAATCACAATTTATTCTCCTCTTTTCTTTATTTTTATTCTATTTACTAATTTTATACTATTATTTTCATAATTGAGTTTTAACTCACGTTCCTTAATATCAACCATTTCTAAATTATCCTTTTTCCTTTGTTAAAATTTGAAAAAATGTAATAAATATCAGTAATAATGCCTAGAGTCACCTTCATCAACACTTTTAACATCAATGAATTTCCAACCATAATCACATAAGCATTATTCAATTGGAAAAACTCTAGGATAGATTAGATGAACTAGGAAAATCATTAAGAGTTGCTTTGAAACAATGGAATGGAACATATGAAACTACATAAATTGAATTAATAATAAGAATTGGGTTTGATGAATCAATATTCAAAATAATATGGAAAAAATCAAATGATGCAGGGGAAAAAACTTTATCACGACATCAATAAATTCCTTACAAAAACTATGTGATACCATATCTTCACTTAACACATTATCCATGGGCAATTATAAAAACTATGCACAAACATTTTGTAAATTAGAAGGGAATCAAAGGTCATGACCTTTATCTTTATATTAGCTCTCGACTTGGATCATTCTTCCATATTTACATTTCAAAGCATTTTGGAAACTTAAGTTTCCTTTAATTTAAATTTTTCTATTTACCTCATTTATTTCACTTAAATTTATTTACCAACCTAATTATGGATTCTTGGTTAGTATAATTATCCATAAAATCATCATGTTTCGGGTGAGGATGGTGTTTGTAATTAATATTGACCTTATGCTATATTTAATTTAGATAATTCTAAAATTCTCCTAAGAGGAACCTAGGGTTAGTATTTGGATTCTGTAAAATCATTGGTGACCAATTCGTCCCAAATTATTCTCCACATAATAAAAGTTTGAAAAACACCTTAACCCAAGGACAGGAAATTTGGGTATCATAGTTTATTTATTCTACTTTAAGAACAAGGAATTCTTGTTGAGAACTGGTAATATATGTCCATAACAATGAGGTGGTATAGCACATACATGGGTAAGATAAAAGGGGGATGGAGTGATCCATATATTCTCATCACTCTTATTTATGAATTAAAATCATTTTCCAAATTTATAAATGGTTTCCCCCCTGGGTCCAGAGATTTTATGTCACTTGGTGTTATAAATTATAACAGATTTATAGATAATAGGCAGTAATTAGTTATGTTTTTTGGGGCATAATTAAGGTAATCGAAGTGATTATACAAAATGTTATAAATGATATAAATTAGATTATTTTCCAAAGAAGACTAAGGACTAAATAAACTTCCACCTTATTACAATGTATAACAAAGACAATCAACCAAATATGAGGCCATTTGTAAATTATTTCCTTACTTGCATTATTTGAATTATTTAATGAGACATAACACAATTAGCTCACCTCAATTAGTGAATCTCCCTTATTTGATTAAATTTTGGAGGGGCACCAAAAAAATTTCAACACGATTCGTCTGAGCTCTCACAAATAGTGTATTGAGTTGATATTTTATGACTCTTTCAATCTCATAGTGACTTAGATTAGGACACATTGTTATCATTCGATAGGCACTCAAAGTGATGTTTCTTAGCTAAGAACTTGTGAAATTATTTAGGGAAAAATTAGGTGGGAGGGCACCACATGGCTTCCTCCTATTTTAGTAAGAAACATAAAACACCTCCCAAAATGTTTTGAATATAAAAATTCATCCAAGGTCTTGGACATGGAAAACATAATCAAATATTTAAGATAAAACATAAAATCCATAAAACCCAACAATATAAAAATAAACACAAGATCAATGTATATGTGTATACATTTTAATGTTGAGTTTGATTTCCCATTTAAAGTATTGATAAATCCCATTATTTAATTAATTTAATTGAAATAATCATGGGATTTAGATTATGAATGTAATGAAACTCACAATTTATAGGAAAAATTAATCCGAAGGTCCGTTTTAAAACATTTTTTATTAGATTGGCTAAAAAATAGTTTTTGAAAAGCCTTGTAACTTTATACAGTGGAGGGAACTAGAAATTAGGCATTAAATCTCAAATGGGACACCTCTACCAGTGGCAATGAAACAGGCGGCAAGATCTACACTCAACAGGAACTTCCACCAAAGATAAATTGAAACAAATTGAAACTCACACTTACCAAAAAATTTCTGGGAAGTTTTCGCCAAACTTATTGAGGGAACTTGACCTCTTTTTCACTGATATTCAGAAAGTTGTTACGGGGTCCCCCTGAACAATGAGACATACAAGAAGGTTGGACCTTTACTTTTCTTCCTTTTTACTTCTTTTGAACCATTAACAAACCTTCCTTGTTTTTAGACTAAACGCCTAAAGAGACATTTGTAGCAGGGGCACAAGGCTAGAATTTGTCTTCCATCATTGTCTCTGGAATAGAATCTACCTTAGGAGAGATCAATTCATAGATTTCCTTTGAAGAGGACGCTGGGATCGACACAGCCTTCCTTAAAGAGATAAGATCAACCAACAATTCATCTTTAGAGTGTAATGAGTCTTTGAGATCCTTGTTTGAAGTAGGGGAAGTAGGGGCTTTAGAAGAAGCGGTAGAATCCTCGTTGTCACTAGCCCACTCTTTGTCTATGACTAGCACCATGAGCTTTTTGGGGATGAAATATTTCCATTAGTAAGAATCTTTCCTTTTCTCGAGGAGGTTACAATTTTTAGTTAAGTGTCTAGTGCCAAAATAGCTATGGTAGTGAAATGGTAAGCCTTCATAGCCAATGGTTTGAGATAAGGTGCAATCTCCAACCTTCACTGTGATTTTTTCTAGAAGATTCTTGGAAGTATCAATGTTCACTAAAATCTTAGCAAAAGTAGTGAGGGAGAACTAGTTGGTATCTAGATGCATACGCAGAAACATACCCAGAGATTAACAATAACCCTCAAACTAGATTTTGTCCAAAACTGAGGTGGAAGATTGGGTAGATGAACCTAGATGGGTTTAATATTCATAGGTTCAGTGAGGGGATTGAAAGTGGGAGACCAAGATTTCACTAACAAAGGGTGGTGATTCAACCTACAGGATTGATGCTTAACTCTTCCTTATCCTTGATATTATGGAAAATAATAATAAAGTAGCCTTTAGCACAAGGTTAAATATCAAGTTTACCTAAAAGAAGGGGTCTCCATTGCAACAAAATCCACCTGTTAAGATACTGAACCTTTGGCCAGTAATCCATAAATTTATAGATTAAACCCTTGGTGTAAAAATATTCCTCCAATTTGAGAACTTCTTTAGTTCATTCTTCACCAAAATTTACCATTGGGTCTTTAGAGACTGAGATGAGAGATTTGGGATCCAATATAAGAACCAGAGGAGAGACAACATTGATGAAAGAGGTGGGTCTACATGCCATTCTGACCTCTACCTCCATCACCATAACATCCCAACTGGATTGGGTGTGGTTGGAAGGATTAAAAGCCAAAGTTTTTTTCCACCCACAACCAGAGTATAATCATGCCTTGGCCGTGGAAGGGGGAACCAACCCAAATAGGTTCAGTGTTACAGGTAGAGCACTGTTAAATTTGCCATTGGGTGGGAGATTCTCACCAATGTTGGGTTGGAGACAAATCAGGGATAGAGAAATTTCTCCCTTCGTGCCAAGTTTAGCAAGCACCGCCATCACCATATCCAGGGTACTCATGAAAGGGTAGGGTTTTTTTATCCCTCCTTCAACGAATAGGCCAGAACCATGGTGAGTTATGGCACATTCAAAGCCTATCAGCTGGAGAGAATTCAACTCTATGTGTCTCTCATCTAGTTTTTTGGAATCATTGCAAAGAGATTATGAGTTTGTCGTGGGCAGGAGGGACCGTTTGAAACCGTTTGGAGCCATTATTAATCAAAAATTATTTTAAACCTTAATGAGATTATTTTTATTTTGTATAGGTTGGATCTATAAAATTATTTTTATACTTTATTTTAAATAATTCTTCATATTTTTAAATATGTTATTTTATTTTACATTAAATTTTTAAAAATATAAATATGTATATATATAATTTAAAAATATATATATATTTAAAAAATAATTAAAAATAAATGTAATATAATTGTTTAAATATTCAAATAACTATATTACAATTTTTTATGTTTTTTGTTTTCATCGAAACACAAAAGTTACATAATAATGATATTAAATTTTGGCACAAACATCATAAAAATTTTATGAAAATTTGTCACAACTAAAACCATTTCTCTATTTCTTTTCTACATCATTAAAAGTCACAAATTTAATAATTTTTCATGGTGAAACAAATATACACATATAACATAATCTTTTATTCATACCCCAATAAACTAATGTATTGAGCTATAAATATATAATATCTATTTCACACTTTTCAAACATCTTCACATTGATCCTATTATGCCTCCAGCATCTATTTAAGTCTTATCCCTATATCCTTGTACCAAAATAAGGTTAAATTAAGGATAATATAATATCCATTTATCATCATTATGGAGATAAGGTGGAGTCTTATTTTATTTGTTTTGGGTCAATTATATGTACTAAAACTAAATTATATGATCCCTAATTTTGAGCATGTATTATATGTAGATAGAACTCTAAAGGGTGTTTGGTCACTAACGCTACATTTTTATTTCATTTTTGTATGTATTTATATATTACATTAAATTAGGGTAATAACAAAAGATAAGATGCTCTGACATCTACAAGTTTAATTGAATCAACTAAAAATTGGTTTTCCTATGTGAACACCTTACGAAAGATTATTATAGGTTTAAAATTGTGTGTGTGTGTGTGTGTGTGTGTGTGTGTGTGTGTGTGTGTGTGTGTGTGTGTGTGTGTGTGTGTGTGTGTGTGTGTGTGTGTGTGTGTGTGTGTGTGTGTGTGTGTGTGTGTGTGTGTGTGTGTGTGTGTGTGTGTGTGTTTGTGTGTGTGTGTATGTATGTATGTTGATTAGAACATACATTTATAGATAAGCCATCACCAAAAATCAATCTTCTTTATATGATTTGTTATATACTATTACAAAACATGTTTTCCATCATTTTAGGTCACTATGAGACTTCATTTATGTCAATAATTATTTCATGTTAACCACTTTTAATTTTAATTTATCATTTAAAATTCAAGGTAATTTGGTTATTTAGGAACTTAGGATAATTTGGAGAAATTAGTGAGTGAATTAAATTAATTTGGGAGAAACGGAAAATTAGTATAGGTATCAAGTTAATTTAGGAAAAATAGTAAGGGAGTTAGGGGACCAGGATAAAATTAATAAGTGGAATAATTTGTGGAATAGGGGAATTAGTAATGGAATTAGAAGAGAAGCGAGAAACTAGTAAGAGACTTAGGTTGATTCAAAGACTTAGGTTAAATTGGAGAAATTAGTTATAGAATTGGGTTAATTTGGAGAATAAAAGTAAATTAGTAAAGGACTTAAGTTATTAATTTGGAGAAATTATTAAAATAATTATCTTAATTCAGACATGGTGAAATTAGTAAAATTATTAAGGCTAATTTAAGAACAAGGGGGAAATCATACATTTAACTAAAATAAAATTTAATTTAATAATTGAATATGAATATATTAATACAACATTTTTATAATATTATTATAAAATTTCAATTTTCATACAATATTTTAAAAATATCTTCATCCAATAGAGGCAAAGGTGGTTGTATTCCTTAGCATTGTTTTTCAATCAAGATAGTCCATGATTCCCAAGGTCTAGGAAAATAATAAATAATAATATATTTGATATAAATTATAGGAGGATATGATGTCACTTCTTGTGAATAATAATCTATTGAAGGGATAATAGACATTTTAGAAGTCTCATTTATTATTCTAGTTAATTTTATGTGGTTGTGGTAATATAAGATGTTCAACTTCTAATCATGTTATATGTGTGGTGGTGATGCTCAAGGTAATGGTGTTGGTGGTGAAATGGTAATTAATATGGACTCATCATCATCATAAAAATTAAGTGACCATGTATCTAAAAAATAAACATTACTTCACATTTTTCATAAATTACATCGTGTTTGTCCATTGTACAAATAATTATTATATTATGAAATGAATTAAATTTTACATATTAAATAAATAAAATTATAATAATTATATATTTTAAAATTAAAATTAAATAAGAATTAATTTATTTTAAAACTCATTGAAAATGAATCATGTGTACAAAATAAATCTAAATCATAACAGTGAAAAATTTAAAATATTTTGTAACAAAAACATTACTAATCAATTTTAAGTACGTTAATTTTTTCTTCAAAAATGATGGATTTCTCTTTTTTAATGACCAATCATTAATAATTTCTTCACCAAAACTTATATTTAATATTTCTTCCACCATGGTATAATGACTTAAAATTTGAGACATGTTTTGTTGTTGTCATTAGCATAAGTCATATATTAACAATTGTGAGAAGATAAATAATTGAAACCATTTGTACTATTTTTTAAAATGTATATGGATAACCAAAAATGTACGTATGATTATAAATATTACAGCTATTGCATCAGTTATAATGAATTATATTTTCAATAGCATATGCATTTAAACACAAAATAAATATAAACATGTTAACTTTGAACTTGACTAAGGATTTTTAATGTTTGACATTGTACATCGAGCTATATAAGGAAAATATTAGATGTCTAATTGAAGTGGAGTAAAAAACCCAACATTAATTTCAAATAAATGTAAGAAGCCAATACCTACATCTAAGATAGTTGAAAAATGTATCATATAAATTTTCACCAAAAATGCAAATACCTCACAATGGGATGGTAGTGGGATTTATATTAGCCACACCCCATAATAACACTACTTAATAAAATTAGAGTTA
>JARHVA010009681.1:117500-127500 GCA_037957365.1 Torreya grandis
ATGTATTTTAGTTTCCATGTACATTACGATATATCATAAATGCCTAGGGTTTTATTTTTCATCCATAAGAAGTCTTCAATCATTTTTTGTTATAGTGTACTAGTAAGCAATTAGCTCTAGGAAGTTACTCTCAATGTACCTTAGAGATAGATATTGTGACTAAGGGATGGTGGAATCCTTCATAGTGAGTGCCTTTGCAATCATGTTCAATATTTATGACTAGAATTAGTATATCTAAGAGCCTACAAAGACACACACCTTTACTACTTACATACCTACTCCTTATTGAAAATTTTCAAAGCTTAAAATACAAATCTTGGTAATAATGAATGAATTTTTATTACATATTTTTATGTTCACTATTACATTCTTTATCACTTTACAAGTTGTTATTAGGGTTCATTATATAACAGAATTAATAAAATTAAAATAAAATAAAATAAAATAAAATAAAAAGGCTAAAAATAATAAATTACAATCTCAATACTTTCTCGGTTCATATTGATGTAATTTCTAATATGAGATATTACTTGTTACCACCACATGCCAAAGGGTATGAATGTCTCAGTTTTCTCCTCTATATCTTAGATCAAAAGGTTATCTTATCTACCTTTTTATTCCTATTATCCACCAAAGGCTAATATTAGATTCCAATATCAATGTTGTCAATGATATATGAGGACTGGTACGTCACCCACACCACCAAAATTAAGGTGGTCAACATGTTCCTCCATAACACCAACTACCCCCACAATACAATAAAATAAACCTAAGGGTGATGATATCATTTATCAAATTAGGAATACCCCTACTAAATTTTCTATTTAGGAGTTATTTAAAAGATCAACTATTTAAAAATATATCTTATATAATGATTTTTGAGATACAACTCTTCCTAGAGATACATAACCAACATCATTTGATCTAATCATGAATATAATCAAGGATGTCAGCAGGGTCATAACCTTTAATAATGAATACTCACCTCCTAAACACATCATAGAGAAAGAGATTCCAATATTATTTAAGGTTCAAATACATTGAAAATTAATCAACCATGTGTTGGTTGAAATATTTATATATTTACTATCTTACAATAAATAGGTATTTATTTGAATAACATTCAAAAATCAGAATAAAATATCAGGGGATTTGATAACACCCTTTTTCAAACACATGGATCTATCACATTAAACTTATTATTAGGACCCAAAATAGTACCTACGAGTTTTCAACTAATGTCTAAAAAAGTACACAAATTTTTAATATTAAGTATTGTTATGAACCAAATGTTCACCCTTTAGAAGGTAGTTGAAGCCTTAAAATTTTGGAATAACATGGAATCACCTCATATGTTGTGGGTGACAATTATAAGAGGTGAATCTTTGGATTGAAGGGCTAACTCAGTTTCACAACACCTACAACTAACCACTAACCTAGTTGATTTGAATTAAAAGGGATATAATGATATTAAAAATAATATAAAAAAGGTGATGCACCAAGATAAACTCCACACTCCTATTTGAACCTGCATGATGGAAGACAACTTGCAAAATTGGTCTCAAAACCCAAGGTTCTCCTAACAAAAGTTTTTCAACATGCAGGTAGAGTGTAGTGTATTTATCAAGGTAGATGAACAATATGTATGACCATAGACACTAATAATCTTATTCACACTTAAATACAAACAAAATAATCATTTACACATCATGTGACTTGTTATAAGGCATATTACTCATATAGGGCATGAAAGACTGAGATGAATATAAGGACAGATAACTATCACTTGTCATTAAACTTAAATATAATTCACACACTTAAGAAAGAATTTGAGAGATGAAAACTAGCTTGAAATATTTATTCCAAAGTTAAAATTAGTATTCAAATTAGTAGGGCTTTAGCATACCAAATGCGTATGTCTTATAATGCCAAAAGTGGCAGATTATATATATATATATATATGAGGAAGAGAGAAGGGGCATAGAAGAAGGAGATTTCCAAGTATCCACATGAGTTAAAAATAATAAATGAGTTAAATAATTTTTTCAATAGGTTTCTAAGGACATATTTCTCTCCTCTAAAGATGTTTCATCATCCAAGTGGCATAGGAGTTTTAAAAATAGCTTGGCACCTTGCACTACTCCTCAAAATTGCCCTTTTTGCATAAGAAGAGTGAAAAATGGGATTTTTCATCATCATCTAAATATTAATGCAGTGATACCTTCTCTTTGACACGTATCATGAATTTTTAAATTCCCTTGCTCTGATATTTCAGTGGCAATCATCATACAACTCTTTATGTGTCAAGAAACCCCTTTATCTACCACAACTAGCCTTATCTAAATGGATAAAAAAATTAATTAAACTTCATCAAGGATCTATCTCTACATGAAGGAATTAACAAACCTTATAATAAAAAAATCAATCCATTTGGTTCATGGAAAAACTCCCAAGAATCCATTTTACACCTTTTTCTCTCATTAGGACTCTTTTCATTGTATCCATAAAATCATGTAAACATCCTTGTGTAGGATAGTTTACATATTATCTTGGGAAAATGAAGAAATATTTTATAACCTAGTGTTTCTTTAAAACTCCATGACAAATTTTACGTTTTGAGAGTGAATGTAAGTGTGTTTATTGTGTTTTTATCTTCCCCCAATTAGGTCTCAATCAAGAATCCTTGCCTAGAAGACTTATTGTATACTCCATATATATCCCACACATTAAAAAACACCAAAAAACAAGTGATTAAATTTAAATAACCTATCATGAAACTCCATTCCAAATTTTAGGTCTTGATACCCTGTGTAAGTGTGACAAACATGAAACGGTCTCAAAACCTAGTCTCTTTTTAAGCTTGTTTATGACTACCTTGAAAAACTAGACCTATAAGATAATTTACATGGGGTATTATATGAATTTTTGGGTTTTGAGAGTTATAATACATCCCACAACACTTTTCCCAATAGTTTTTAAGTGTTTAACTTTGTAAATTCCTACAAAACACCTAAAAACCTTGTAAAATAGGGCATTTATTGTAGTCTATACAGTTATAGGTATGTACAAAGTACATGGAAAGGACACACTTCAAGTTCTAAAAAATTTTAAATATGTTTTAAAATAAATTTAGTTAATTTTATTTACTTTAGAGGTCCATATCTCACATTGGATCATTACTTGGGTTTTAGGAGGGTTTAAAGTGACTTAGGTTCTTAAAAATTATTCATAAACCCTAGGCCCTTAATCCCTAATCCAATGCCAAAGTTTTATATTAAAAAACCCTTCTAAAATTTCCATAGGTTCTTAGTTTCCCATGTATCCTATCTGTATAGATATAAGTACAAGAAGTTGGCATTCATGTTTCTATATTACCATTGGAGAGGGGTCTATGTTCTTAGGCTTTATTCGTGCATGTGATAGATCCAATATAATAACTAATAAATAAATATTTAAGTGTGGAGACCTATTTATAATCCTTTAAAGCCACTATTTCTCATTCCCATGATAAATATCATAACAAGTGAGAGAAGCTCTTATTTGAAATGCAATCATCCATTAGAGGAGCTCTAGATAGTCTCAAAAGCATAAAAGGCACTTTCATTATCTTCCCCTAATTTCAAATGTTTTTTTAGGTTTTATGATATTCTTATTATCTTATAAAAGTATTAAAACCCTCAATTTACCCCCAATCAACCACCTTTCTCATGATTGTTCATATAGGTTTGTGTTCTTGGACTTAGACTCTACAAGCCTAAATAGACTTGTGAGCTTGTTACTATTTCTCAATAACTATGAGGACTATATATAATTTTTATTGGAATTATTAAACATATATAATGTGAGTTACTTAATTCTATAGACCTCTATGTCTTTCAAAATAAGCAATCTTTTATAATTGACCATGCAAACTTGTAGGTACTCAGTTGACTGTGTATGCAGGGATTAAAGTAAACCTTACTTTTGGTCATCTTATCTCTAAACTATATTTACATTTATTTAACCTATAATTACCTCTTGTACCTATTTTATCACCTAATATAAACTAAAATTCTCCTTTTGTGTACTTTTAATTCTCTTTAAGCTTGAAACCAACTTGCTCTTCTTAGCAAACCTATAAGTGGTCATTCTTGGGGTTTGACTACATTTTAACGTTTTAAGACTTAAATTACAATTAATTTAACCACTAAATTACTTTATTACACTATTGATAGTTTTTATCCTCTTCAAATTTTCCAAAACACTACATCTTCCCAAACATACACTTGTTCCTTGTACCTTCTCAAGGCATGGTTAGAGGTGGCTATTTGGTGGGATTTGGATTTTAAACTTGTTCTCTACAAATTAGATCATGTAATTTTGAGATAATTCAAAACTTATTATAATTTCATTCCACTATCTTACAAATTCCATTAGCCTTTTATTAAATTTTCAAAGCTTTTCCTTCTTGTCTCCATATACAAAACCTATGTATGAGTATTAAGCTTGCAGATCCAATCTTCTTAACCCTCATTTGACTCTCAAATCACTTAGGTGATTTAATTGGTCTATACTTTTCTCATTTCATGGATTCATTTTTTTAACCAATTATTCTTAGCATTAAAAAATGCCTTTTGTCCTAAAATAGGACCTATACGTCTATAACCTGTAAGTCTCTTTTCTTGCTTGTATATACTATTGAGACATAATCTTAAGTCTTTTTATACCTTGATATTGTATCAACTTACTATAAATTTTCATGACATTTTCCTCAATATTATATCAAACTCTTTAATGAAAACTAGGTCATCCCCAGCTTATCCATTTGTGTCTACAATCTATGTATATAGTCAGCTCCTATACAAGGCATATGCATGGAAATTAGAGTCTATAGTTTGATCATGGATACTAATGATTGTAGTGAGATAATTCGGGTTCACAATGGTGTTTATAAGTTTACACCATATCTCTCCTTTTCCAAAACATCTTCAACATGAACTTAGACCCATGAATATTCACCTACAAGTCTGCAGACCTGTGGGTGAAATGAACTTGTCTAAGCGTTTGATGGAGAATGCATTTGAGTCTCATATTAAATACATTGAGATTATAATTTTATAAATACCATTTTAATATCATTTCATTATTTTATCATTTAGATTTTATCCAAAATAAGCTTCTATCCTATAGGAAATAATTCATGCATAGTGTCATGTTTCCAAAGGATAAAAACATGACACCCCTTAGAGGACTATTTATAAAAAGCTACTTCTCAATAATAGGGCACATGAACCATGGAAGAGTGAGGTTTTTTCATGAATAAATAATCATTTTTAACTTTATAAGAGTGACAACATTTCAAACCAACCCAAAAAACTTGTATCAAAGTGAATGAAGCTCCATACACTTGAGAAACTATTCCTCTTGTTGAAGACACCTCATAATGTTAATTTGATTGATGAAAAAAAATTGAAATGAGTCATTTTATCTATAAAAACATCTAACACAAGCCATTATCCTCCACAAAATTCTAAAATAAATAAATAGGATCAAAACTAGACCTTGCTCTAATGAACAAGATATAGTCACCTCATGTCACTCTTAAAGATTGTTTATATAGGAAAGGGGCTGAATATTCAAAAAAATATAAAAAAATAGAATCTTAATAAGACACCTATATTTTCCAAAAAATTTAGCCTCTAACTTTCTCTTTCCTAGCCATAATATACATTTGAATTTTGCCTATATGAGTTTGTGAAGGTAGTGAGAGAGAGAGAGAGAGAGAGAGAGAGAGAGAGAGAGAGAGAGAGAGAGAGAGAGAGAGAGAGAGAGAGAGAGAGAGAGAGAGAGAGAGAGAGAGAGAGAGAGAGAGAGAGATTTGTTTGCATCTATGAGACCTAAACCTTGATCCCAATATTGAATATTACTTGTGAAACATGAAGGGACTCTTTAAAACCATTTTCACCTACAAGTAGATATTTTAAGGCCATATAAGTGCCCATAAGTTCCTACAAAGGAGTATTTTCATCAATTTAGGCATTGAACTATAATTATTTTAGGATCTAACCCTTTTCTGACATTAGGTATGCTATGACACTTATTTAAACATTTTTACTTGAGATTGGTATGTCTAATTCCTCCAAATTAGCCAAAAATATGAATAAAATAGCTTTATGGTGCATAGGAACATAATAAGAGGTTAATATATGATAATATGACTTTCAAGACATAAAGACAACCTCATTTAATGAATTATTACCATGCCATGACCTTGAACACACATGAAAACAACATGACTCGTAAATGACCCTTAGGATTATACAAGTACATGAGAGACTCAACCTTAATCAAAGCTATATAAAGACCAATATGACCATATGAATACCATTACATGACAATCATAAGACCATTTAAAGACCATTACAACTATACACAAGATTGAATAACCCTATTAAATTTTTTTATCCTATAGGATTTGACCATTTTGACATAGGGGTAAAAATTGGTCAACATGTAGATCATGGATTCATTCCATGAGTCAATACCTTCTACATTCCATTAATGTGTCAAATTTATAGATGATGGATTTGAATATTCTCTCTTATCAAATGATGCATCCTTTTTAAAATAGAAAATGACTCAATCATAACTTGAGGATAAATCTATTATACCACATTCACAACTCATCATGCTTGATAACATCAACACGTATGAGAAAGGTGATTCAATTGTAGAATATGATAAAATACCAATAACAAACATTCAATAAGATATACATAAATTGTTACCAATCACTATCCTAAAATAAGATAATGTACTAGATATCCCTATTTTGGCTAACTTCAAATATTCTAATTTCATATTTACAAATTGGTATGATATTGATAATGATGATATGAAAAATATAGGAAATGAAAAGTTGCATAAGCTAAATTTCAATATTGTTGATTTAAAATAATACTTATCTCATAGTTTATTCATGCTTGTGGGAGATTGAACATATCAATATGATTCATATACAATATAAATCAATAAATTAGAAACTATTATGGAGGTAGAACTTGTATGCAAGTGAAATAAGATATATCTATAACAAATCCTAATTAGTAATATCTAATCTTTAATAAGGTAATAAATTAACAATTCACTTAACAATACTTTGTTATATTAGGGTCATCACAAATTATAGATCTTATAAACCTAAACTAAGGGATATCTTACCACACAATGGAAAAATATATGTTTCCAAAGCCCTAGTCAATTTCCATCATGTAATAACCTTAGCTAGGTCTTTTGGTTGTAATTAAAGTAAGTAAACTAATCTAATAAATAAACATGCAAGCTAATCTAGTAAATGAATATAGAAGCTAATCTAGTTCTCACCAAAGTTTATGGCACAAATTGGGAAGACAATAAATATGAAAAGATAATTCTATTCAAGATAATATATAAGTAATCTAAGCAAAGAGAGATACAATTCAATCCAATAATTCTATAACATCTACTTATCATAACATGAAGGGCTAGGAGTATACTTACCTTGTTGAAGTGAACTCATCATGCCTCAATCTCTCCCTTGTCCAATGGTACTTTAAAAGGAGTTTATATGGATGGTAAGGATCATAATGATAGATTAGATCTAGACTATAAGACTTATCCTATGCATCCAGGACCTCTATAAGAAATTTTATACTACTCCAAGGCAAAAACCTAAGTAATAAAACATCTAATTGATTGTATAAGTATATTTATGAGCTTTAATGATGCATAATTGAATGATCTTCTCTTTATAAATTAAGTTAATTAGGTATTTATAGATAATTATTAACACTAAAATATCTCAAGAATTTATCCAAGGTTGGCTATGTTAACTTTGTTTGGTAGGAATTAGAGTCGTTAGGTCTCAAACTATGTCAGTTGGGCCAACCTAGTTTAGTAACCTACAAATTAACATATTTTTTAACAAGGTGAATAGGTAAATGTTATCATATTTTATCTATTTAGATGATATGGTATGAATTATGGAGTCATCATAGTTGACATAGTAGGATGAGATAAATGATAGAGTCAGCTTGGTTGCCATAGTATGAAAATAGGCAATATAAATATAAAATAAGTATTTAATTGACATTTAGACATTTAGACATGGAAATATAGTTTATTATACTTTATGATATATTTTATATTTATACTTTTAGGATTTTTGACAGTGGTTATGATCCTCTAACATATATATTGTAAATTTAAGTTTTTGGAGGTACCTACTATATTTCACACTTAACCATATTTCAGGGTTTGAATATTTCATTATTAGACATATTTTAATAATTTAGAATTTAAAGGAGACAAAATATGAGGTGAATGGATATAAAATATAAATAATTTTTAATAATGTTATGAATGATACAAAGTCACAATAATCTTGTGAAGCACCGATGGTCTACCTGCCCTTTTCCTAGTGCACCCTTTAGGGCATGCACCTAAAGAGATTGAAACTCAACATGTTCCTATAAGAGACAAAGTTTCTAAAAATATTATGTCTATACATAAATTTTATATGAGAAAATAAATACTATATTTAAATATAATCAACATAATCAAAGTTCTAATACTTGTTAGAGCATTAATTCACACCAATAATAAGAGAAAATTAAGGTTTTATGTCTATAGGTTATATCACTTGAAGACAAGATATCACATAATTTCAAACTTAATATGTTATAGTTAATATTTAATCTCTTAGATAATAATTAAAAGTCAAACAACAATAGTTATAGACAACAAAATGTGAATATGACATGTTACCAAAATAACATATCTAAAGGGAACAAGTCAAAAAGGAAAAACTCCTATACACACAAGCACATAAGGTGAATATGAAAATACAAACTCAAAATAAGTAATATAGTATCTTTAAAAACTAGTTCCTTACAAAGTAAAGTGCAATCAAGACACATCAAATAAGCTTAATCTGGTTCCAAAAGAAGCAACTGAAAATTGTTCATCATTTCTAGAGCCTTTGTTTATTATTTTTCATGTCGATGGAAATAAATGTATTGAGGTCAAAATCACCTATTTTCATGAGGAAAATATATTTAGAATGACATTTATTCAATATTTGGGGTATGAAAAATAAAATATGATAAATATTATTAGGCCTCAATAATGCATTAGACCTATTGATTTGCCAATAACACTAGTGATTTGGGTCCCAAGAGGAGACCCATAGGATAATCTACTTTAATTTATTTAATATGGTTATAAATATAATATAATTTATGAATGAAAAATAATATGAGGTGCCATATGTTCAAATAAAAAGGAAAGTGGGAAAGTGATGACAACTAATGTATAAGTGTAAAAACAAAGTTACATATTATGCTTGGTTATGTACAATATCTATGAGAACATATGTCTGGTCTCTATGTACTACATAGATTCATTATATTATGTATTTAACCTAAATACATTGAATCATACTTTATTATAAAAATAATGAATTTGAAGCATCGATTGAACCATTATAACAATTTTAAAAATCATTTCATAACTGAGTGTGATGATGTCACTATTGTCATTACTAACAAGATGAGTTTTATAGTTCTAACATAACAAAATTTATG
Organism: Torreya grandis; assembly: GCA_037957365.1. NCBI lineage: Eukaryota > Viridiplantae > Streptophyta > Pinopsida > Cupressales > Taxaceae > Torreya > Torreya grandis. The sequence goes on from JARHVA010009681.1 coordinate 127,103, forward strand.
CGGTAACATAGAAGTGGAATTGCATTAAATATATTGGCACATATGTGATAAAATAATTTTGTGTGTTTCTAATGTTAGGATAGAAATATAAGTACAATAGTAGTAATTTTAAGTAATATTTAGTGACCCAAATCCTATTGGATCAGTTAAACCATAGGGATGTCTAAGGCTTGTAAGTGATGTTTAGTTAACAACTCCAACATGTCATTATAATGAAGAATTCCATGCTCATAAGACTATAATTTCCCAACTTGAAGCAATAGGGAAAAATACAACATCATTGGATAAAGGTACTTAGATCATGGTTTATAAGTATAGCACCATAGTGAGTACCACAAAAATCTCTACTACCCCAATGGAAATAGAGAATTGGAAATATTATTCCATTCTCAAATGTA
>JARHVA010009681.1:132500-142500 GCA_037957365.1 Torreya grandis
ATATTTTCATTTATTAATATAAAAAAATATTCTACTCATTTTTTGGTTCCTATTTTCCAACAAGATTCTCTTCTATCACATGTTAAGAGTCTAGTGTGTCTGAATCTCACCACTTCTCAATCATGGCTCATTCTAATAGATCATGGTTCATTTTAACATGGTATAAAAGTGAGTTCTAGTAAAACATAACTTTTTTGTTTTATTATATATTTATATGTTAAGTATCTAATTTTACTTGTCATGGATCCTCTATTCTCTGAGTATGTTCTTCTCCTAAATCCTTATATGATTAGGAGAATCAGAAAATAACAAGGAAAATATCTTTGTATAAATGGTATTATAGGTCAATTATCATCTGGTGAGTTTTTATTAAAAATGGATTGTGCCATTGAGTTTGGGACATGATAAAACCATTAAAATAATTGTAAACTCAACAACTATTTGAGATAATAAATCTAGTCTTTTTTTTAGATTTTTTGGTGTTTTCTAAAAAATTTGAACAAATTTGAAAGAGAGGAAGTTTTACAAAAATATTCATATAGATTTTATTAGGGGTATGTTAAGAAACATTTTAGGTGGGTTTCAATTCTTTTATTACAAGTTTCAATTACTCACACAATCTACTTTTCAAGATATTTGTATGACCTCGATTTATGTGCACTAGTGTACTATGTGCATACAAAAAATATTTTTATAACTTATAATTTCCTAAAACATTCTCTTTTGCATAAACCTATTGATTTTAAATATTTCTAAGTTCACGCCTTAAAGGATGTATTAGGAAAGGTGTGGGAAAACCATTGGTACTTCAAATGATTTTTTGTTAATTCTATCATACCTAAACCCATTACAAATCTTGCTTATCCAAATACATATAAATTATCCTCTTAGAATCCCATAACTAAGTAAAAACCCCATTTTTCCTACTAGGTCAACCATGGTTGACCCATTGTGAAATTTATGGTCAATGTTACACAGTTAAGTTGGCCAAGGTTAACCTAGTTTTAGACCAATAGTAACATTTTAAAATTAGGTCATGGTAGGATGAACTTGTTGAGTAAAATATAGTAAGGCTTAGGACTTATATATTTTTAAAAATATAACCTTCACTTCCATTTAATAAATAGGAACACGTTCATTTTTGCATTATTCAACTCATAATTCTCATACATCTACATTTCAAGGAGCCATTATTTAGGCTTTGCCTTAGAAGAAAGACATCTTGTCTTATGGGAATTCTTAGATGTGAGTAGGAATATTTTAGCCTAGCACTGATTTAAACTATAGTGTGATCCTTAAAAATCAATAAAAATATATTGCAAAGCACCATTGCCCAGGGGAAAGATTGAGACTCGACATGTTCATCCAAATGTAAATATTTATAACTTTTGTTATTTCATTTAATAGATAAATATTGAAAAAAACAATAGGTTTGAATGTATAAATTCATGATTATATTACCTTTACACTTAAATTTAGTGTATTTTTAGGGTTTTATATGCTTTCCATCTTCCACCTTAGGTGATTTAAGCCCCCATTTACCTACCATGATTCATTATTTGTCTTATTTCTTTTAAACCACCCCTCTTTGTGTTAAAAGATTTGATAACACTAGATTAGATTACATTTTATGTATTATAAGACCTATCTAGGGATACTTCAAAATACTATTTTCCTATAGGATTTAGAACCCTCTCCTTTGGTGTTGTGTGATAAATGTCCCCTTAGTTATGTTTAGGGGATCTAATTTGGTCATGATCTTGATATGCAAAGTATCACAATAGATGTTAGTTAATTGCCTTATCTAAGCTTAGATTTAATAAATAGGATAAGTTTTATATCTATCTTAATTTTTGGCATAAATTTTGATAAACCTGACATGAATATAATCCTTCATTATAGTTTTTCTTCTAACAGTCAACTAGGTCGACACATGTTGACCTATTATTATTTATTGCTTCTCAATTTTCATTTATAGGTAATTAGGTTGATGCAGATCGACCTATTTATATCATACAATTTATGATTTTCATTTAAAGTCAATTAGGTCAATATAATTTGACCCATTTTTTTCTCTATTTTCATCTACAACCAACTAGGTTGATGCATGTTTTGCCTCTATGGGACTAAATCAATCCTAGACAACCTATTTATAACTATGTTTTTCTAACAAGACTCATTATGAAGGATGGCCTAGTTTCAACATTCAAAATTACAAAACTCACATTTAACCAACTAAGTCGATTATGGTCAACATAGTCATATTTCTTAGGTTCTTTCTAACCAACTAGATTGGCCTATCCTAACCTAGTTTACATTTTCTACTTTTTATGTTAAATCGATAAAATATTTGTTAAATATTTTTTTGTAATTTGTTTAGCTAAGCAACTCATTATTTAATTTTGTACTCATATTTTCCATTTTTTCAATTCTATCAAAAATTTACTACATAATCAACTAAGTCAAACCTAGTTGACTTAGTTCTGTGTCTGCTTTTCTTGCAAGTGAACAAAGTCAACCTTGGTTGACCTATTTTATTTTGGCATCTTTTCATATAAAATTGTGTTGACCAATGTCAACTTTCTTAAGTTATTATGTTTAAACAGATTGACCTTAGTTGGCCTAGTTCTATGTGTCTCTACCTTATGAATTAACAATATAGTTCACCTCATTTTTTGTAGTAATTAATATAACCTTTACTTTGAAAAAAATTTGATGCATGTTTATTTACATTCAAAAATTATAAAATAGATTTTTGATACTTGACTTTCACCTTTATTTTTCTCTTTGTTTTTATTTCCCTAGAAATTGTGTGCTGATAGTTTTCAAACTAATTGGCTACCATCATGAATTTCTATGTGATAATTTTTTATGTCCTCGTCTATCATTTATAGATACCATGGTGTGAGTGGATTTTCCTAACACTAATATCCATAATATAGAGTTAAACATGAAATTTAGTTTCTATGTGTCTGATTTTGTAGTGCAATGGTTAGTGGTTAGTGTTGGGAAGCTACTCTCAACTTACAGTTGAAACCTAGTTTAGTGGGATATGAGAACAATAATTTTTCCATAGTCAGTGCCCTGAGACTTTATTTCGACACTATCCAAAGGATAATAAAGTATATTTGAGATCTTAAAAATCAATCTCATCTTTTTAATACATCTTCTTAGTCTTTATTTCATAAAATTAGTTAGTAGTATTAGTAGTTACAAACTTTCATTTTTTTCTTGAAATTTGTTGTTTTTTTATTGCAAACTATATCAACCAATGTTGATTCAAATTTTGTGTTTTGTGTATCAACTAGATAAACCAATAGTTAATTAGTTGATTGTGTGTGAATAGACTAAGTCAACTAGGCTCTAATCATTCTTATGTATTCTATCTTGTTTACCTCTATTTTACAAACTACATCGTCTAGTTTAATATAAAAGATTTTCTAAGTCATACTAAGTCACCTAGGATCGACCTAGTCTAATCATTGTCATTAAATTCTCATCTCACTAAATCAACCAAGGTTGACCTAGTATATTTTTGAAATAATTTATTTTCATTCTTGTATCACTAGATCGACCTAGGTCAACCCATTAGATTTACAAACTATTATCTTTACCTCTTAGATTCAACTAAATTAACCTTAGTTGACCTAGTAGATTCTAGATTGTTGTTCCCAACTTATTTTGTAACTATGTCGACCTAGGCTGACCTAATATATTTAAGTTTTATATGTTCATAAATACATCGACCCTAGTCAACCTAGTATAGTAGGTAGCTAGAATTATTCACTTGCTATTTCTTTTCCCATACTGATTAGTGTCAAGAAATCAGCCCTAATAATCTTTTGCGATAGTCTTAACCCATTCATATTTTACATGGGTTTTTATTTCTTACCCAAGAAGATAATCCCTCATGGTAAAAATACTAATTAACACCATCTAGATCAAATAAATTCAATGTGGTACACATTACTCAAAATGATTATCTAGGTGATTATAGTAATTAGAAAACCTTTATGATAATATCATTTATACCCCTAACATAAATGGTGCCTTATCCAAACCTCCTTACTTTATCATTGGAGTAATTGATACTAACATAGGGAACCCTCCTATAAGGAACCATCCTATAGAGAATCCTTCTATCCCTAATCTTGGGAATTATCCTCCTACCAACACTAATATCCACTTCCTACCACTAGCAATCAAAATCCACCCATAAATAAAAATCAAATTATTTTATCAATTGGTTCAATAAATGAATGTTATCCAAAAACCAAACAATTACTAAATTCTCCAAATGCAAAGCCACTTCTTTAAAATGGCTAGTCAAACCCCTATTATCATGCTTCAAAATAATAAAAAATGTGTCCCCCTCGTCTTAGGGATGCCAATGGGAATATCATCCCTCAACCTCTCATGTATAAGATAATGATCCAAAACCTTCAAAACTAATCTTTATATCCACACATTATATCCATAGATATTATAAAAATATCTTCAACTATTAAGTATGATGGAACTAAATACCCTATTATTTTCCTTAAATAATTTGGTAGTATCTATAAGGAATGGGTCCAAACCAACAGTTTACCTCCTACTAAACATATTGTCAAAACTTTTACAGGAGATGATTTAGAATGGTATAATCAGCACACCAATTATTCCATATGAAAACTAGAGGATCTTGTAAAATCTCTAATTAAATAGTTTCAACAAAATGATTTTTCTAAAAATTATCTTAGTCACTTCATAGATTTTAATAAATTACCCAATTAATATGATCATACTTTCATCAAAATATGGAAATAATTAGCTCACAATGATAACCATAACATGAGTGATGATAATATTTTATAACTTTTCACTACTTCCTTTAAGTCCACTCTTCAATATAAGGTTTGAATACTTTCTCCTCAAACCTTAGATGAGGATTTTGATCAAGCTAAAATATAATATTTCCTTATGAATCAATTTGAACCATATCATAATTTAATCAAATAATATTTCAAAACTTCAACTAATGCAATAAATAACATAAATTCTCAATATAAATCTCTTCCAATAAAAATAGGAGCAGTCAAATCAGATAATCAAACTCCCTCCCACCCTTTATGGTATCATAAATAAATAAATTATTATCTCTATATAAACCTTTCATCTATAACAATATTTTTCCCCCATCATGTCATGATCCTAATAAAAAAATTTATTCCACACCAACATTGATCATTCTCATTGTTGTGAATTTATAAAAAAATAGTTTATTTCATGTTAGGATATGCATTTCATCATGATGCTATGTTCAAATTGCATCATATCAATTATCCCAAATCTTCTCAAAATAGAATCTTTGATAAATGTATTAGCCAAAAAAATTTAAAAAAACTTCTATTGATCCCAATGCACAAAACTCTAATTAAAATGTTTGTGCTATTGATGTTGATTATGATTAACATTATACTAATTATCAATATGTTAACATGATAAAGTCAATTATCATCATAAAATTCCTCACAAATACCCTATTACCAAACCTAATAAGTCATCTATCGAAGACAAATTTATTAAATATACTACAACTACTAAGCCCTCATATTCAAAACCAACCACTAGTGATGATCCACCTCCACTAGTAGAATCTCAAAGAATTCCAAAAAGTTCCTTGTATAATCAACCTAAGGATTGTTCTCACTCTTTTTCTAAATATTGATGAAATATCTTAGATGAAATTAATTTTATGCCTTTTAAAATTAATCTTAAGGAGTTATTAATAACTTTTCCTTATCATTTTAAGTTTATCATGAAACAACTATGAGACATATAGGAACCTTTATCTAATGAGTCTAAGTTCCTTCTTGATGTTCATAAACCTATAGAGGTGCATATTATCGATATAATTTCTTCTACCAAAACCTCCATAGAATTTCTTGAAGATGATATGATCAATGATGAAAATATATTTTGAGTTGATGATCCACATATTTTAATCAAAATTGGCATCAATAATACTTTAATCTAAAAAGTCTTAATTGACAAAGGATTTAGAATCAATGTTACTTATCTTTGGTTTAATTAGAAAATCAGATATTCCAAATAAAATATAAAAAAATGACTCACATGTCATGGAATCAATAAAACCAATAAAACCCCACTTGTTTGAGTTTGTCTTCATCTCACTATTCAACCCAATATAATCCACACCAAGATCATGGTTCTTTATCTTCCTTTATCTTACAACATGATCTTAGGTCATCTATGGACTCATCATATGCAAGCTATTGCATATTATGGTGGACAATGTATCAAATTTATACATAATCAAAAACATTACAAACATGAGGCCAATCAATCTATTAAATTTCCCTTAGGGTTTCAAAGGAAAGATAAGATAAATAATGAATTATAAAAACATAATCCAAATTTTAGTATATCATATTACTCAGTAAATATAGGCATAGAAGCGTAGTGATTAATTTTTTATTGTACTCAACATGGATACATCCACAATAAATAGGCTCAATCAACCTATGTTTTATCCACTTAAAATGGTCATCTACATGAATATTATCTGATTCTGCTTTTGATCTATTACTTCCATGATTCTGATTCTTTATATATTTTATTATCAGTCAATCATGAAAGTCAACTAGGAAAATTATGTACTAAATGGAAATAATGGCATGTATTGCAGTTGACTTATAGCATACTTGTATCAAATAAGTTTATAATTTTTTTCCTAATCCAGAATATCAACAGTAATTCCTTTTATTAATTTTCACAGTCACACATCTGAAACAACCAACAAGAATCTCAGTTTGAGATAAAAAAAATTTCTTTCTAAGTGATTTTCTACATAGTAGTTTTTGATATTTAGCATTTTTTAAAATTATAATTGCTACTCATTTTACATATTTATCATCCCTATACTATCTAGTTTTACACTATAATTATTTAACATTATATATATATATATATATATATATATATATATATATATATATATATATATATATATATATATATATAATCAAAAATAGGGGAAAATTGTCCTTAGCACTTTTATTTTATCCATTATGAGAGATATAATACCAAAACTCAAGATTACACCACTATCTAAATCCTTTTGGGTAAAACAAGAAAAAAGCTTCAGGCATGCCAAGCCAAAGTGGGAGTCCTTACATTGATAACATAAAATATACTATCAAATCATGGTTAAAGTAAATAGATTAAAATTCACCTAAGGTAAATGCCACCCAATTCAATGATTACATGCAAATAATGATAAAATAATGAGTTTAGAGCATGAAAACCTCATTACCCCTAAGATCATTAGTCATATGACATAAAATGAGAAGCATCCCAATCAAGAATGGTTTTAATTTAATTGGGTAAGGGAGGTTACAAAAAATTATTGGTTCTATTCATGGTTCACCTGATTTTGACAACCCTATTTTTCACCTAATAAACAATTTTATTGACATCTCACTTTTTATAGAGGAACTTAATTTGATCAAACTACATTATCAAATGATTATTCTCATCCATTATAATTTTAATTATCCAAGATTAAAAAATTCCCCCAAGGCCACATTAATGATTAATTGAGTGCCCCCTTCCATGATAATGTATTGTTTTAAAATAATTTTTATTTAACAATTAAAACATTTTCTAATAGGTATAAAACTCAAGAAACAATCAGAATGTTAAATATATACAATTATTAAAAAAATCTAATTTTTAACTTGATTAATATAAAACACGTTATTTTTAGAAAACACTAAGAAAATATGTACTTATCTTATATTTGAATGGCTCAATGATTGTTTCTAATGTCTAACAATATAAATTAGCAAAATGTAAGATTGTGACTATGCATAATAAAAGGTAGAATTTAAAATTACACCTAGACATGTTTATTCTCCCTAGACAAAAACACGTCATTCATGTAAGTTATCTATTTATTTTTTCAATTTGATTATGACTAATGGTTGATAGTGAAAAATATATAACTTTGACAATTATAGATTAGAAGCAAAACATGAGAATATTACTAGAAAAGACTGCACTCTTTGGATAATCATATATATCAACCCTATCCTTTAATTATTGACATGTCTATGTTCATTGTGATGAATTTTTAGACTATTTCACCACCTTTTATATTATTAATGCACTTACGAATATGTAATATCACACAAAGATGTCTACAAAATAAAACCACCTTTCTTGCACACAAACCAAATTGATATCATATAGGGGGTGTTGGGTAAAATGGACTGATTTGGACTAAATTTGGTTAATCCCTATTGAATTACCAAGCACTACAATGCATTTCCAATTCTTTGAAGAGGCTCAAACTTAAATGTATGTTCTCACTAGCATGTATGTGTGAAATAATGAATTTAATTATATATGCCTTATCCTATTTTACCCTTGGCAGAAACATGTAAATGTGAACTTAGATTTTGTGAACTTTGAATATGTCTTCAAAAATTCTATAGCTAAAACATGTAGTCTTTGTATAGATTGTTAGAGTATGGAGTGTTGTCTGAATTAGGTCACATATTGGAATCAAAAATCCATTACAATAATAATTTAAAAAAAAAAGAGAGAATTGAAAATAAATGTGACCTGAAATAAACTCTAAAAATTATGCTTGGACAAGTCTACTTCACATGGATATGTCTACGAGCCTAAACCAATCTAGAAACAATAGACTTGTCTAAAAAGAAAAAGTAATAAAATTTGGTATCCCCATGAAAAATTTGGAAGATGAATAAAAAATGGATAAACTTATGAATTACATAGATAAGGCTCGAACAAATGCACCAATGGATACCCCATTCATCGCCAATAGTCTATATGTGTAAAGTTTCATTAAGGACACTTAATATGGGATTGTACTAAATTTGGGTATTTAAATTTATTCACACCCAATTTTTATATTAATTAAATTTCCAAAGTAAATTAGAGAAATATACCTGAGTGTGTACAACACACTTTGTCTTACCTTGAAATTTTGATTATGTAGGATACTCAATAGAAAAAACTGCAATAACACATGTAGTAGTCAATGTCTAAATATGAAATTTGAAAATGTGAATTTGATATTGAAATTTAAATATTTATGAGAAAACACCCATGTATGCATGAATTACTATGTCATATGTGGAGAATGATTATTTTTTTAAGAGTTTAGAAATGATGTTTTGGTTCTAATCATTTCCAAGCCAATGAAATGAAAAATCCTTCAAGTAGTAATGAGAGAGTTTTATGTTTTTGGGTGTCTCTAAATAAATGACCATATAAACTCAAGTAAATGATATATCTATGATATATTATCCCAAGATAAAAGGGTGTACAAAATTTTCCCCCTTGAAAAAGCATTTGGACTTAATTTTTTCTTATATTAGATCATTAATGAATTTTGAATGATAAAGTCTCAATTTTCAATAGCTAATCAAGTCTATGAGTTGGAAATATATATTCTTAAACTCTAATAAATGTGTAAAATTACCTAATATTACTAATCCCCAAGAGGGTGTAACTGTGATGGGTTCTCTATAAGTGATGTCAAGGTCATTTAGTATCACAAGACTCAATCATACATCACCCATAAAAGATGGAACCACATAATGGGTTCTCTAAAAATAATTTCAAGGCCATTGAGTGTCACTAGACTTGAATTTACATTACTTGTAATAAAAAGGATCATACTGATATATAAAAATATAGATTATAAACTGCATGATCAAAAGAGAATGAATGATATTCATGCCCCCATGATGACCTTGGAGCCAATAGATTTGAATTGAAATAAAAACTATTTGTCTTTAAATTTTTAAAATATATTGTAATGTAAGTGTGCATGAAGATCAATCATGCCTTTTTGAATTTGAAAATTTGTGTGAATAAGTATCATACCCCCTGAATCTATGCCAAATGTTGTAGAATGATAAGCTATAATTGTTTTTGAAACATGTAACATATACTTTTTGTA
>JARHVA010009681.1:147500-275000 GCA_037957365.1 Torreya grandis
TGAGAAATAGTACATTATAAAATCAATAATGTATTCATTGTATTGAACCCAAAACTCTATATCATATCTATATGTAGACTAAAAATATTTCTCATTTTATCCCACATTATAAAGAAATCTTATGTTACATATATTATGTTGTTTCAAGTTATCTCCGATAAAAGCTTATTTGTATGTGTTGTTGATAAGAGCTCTAATGATAATTGCTTATTTTTCATAAATATTATGAGAGGTATTGGTATTCATAAGAAAATATGTAGGAGAAGGTGACCAAGCTGATTTTTTTCAAGTTGTTCATTTTTTAAAATGTGATAATCCATTTATCTATAATTTGTGACATCTTTTCATTTAATACATAATGATCATTATCTCGATGTATGTTTATACCATGATAAGTGAAAAATGGATTACATTTTGCATACTCAAGATGATGATGAGGATGACAGTAATTAGGATAAATGGTGATTAACATATTATCCAACTATTTCCATAGAATATCATGTGGTCGATCTCTGAATCTATCCAACTAAAGTGGTTTCCAATTAATGAAATTATAGTTATTCACATTAGGTGATGTTTTCTAAATTGAGTATTTCCATTTATTATTTTCATTAACTTATTCAATTCCAAACACCAGTCCATGAATCATACATAATATATCAATGCATAAGCAAACAATGACACAAGTACATCATAATATAACATAAGATATTATGTGGGAAACCCTCTTGGGGGATAAAACCCACTGAATCATGCACATGGAATAATATCTTATAATGACAAGATTCAAAATTTAGTGAATCACCCACTTCACAAGGATTTCCAACCTATACCTAGTTGAGCATCCACCCAACTAGTCTTCTATAAGCTCCAACTTGCAAGGAGACTCCAACCCCCTAGGCATCCAAGTACCAACTAAAATACCTTAAATATCTAATCATCTTAAATACCTATATATAAATCTAAAATTTATGATGACATCCTTTGTATTCACTCTTTCCTATTCACTCTCACTCAAACAACCTCTAGGGCTCACTCGCTCAATATGCCTCCTCTAGGCTCATTAGGTTCAATGACCTATTTATCTACCTATATAAACTTGTTTATATATAAATGATTTATATTCTTCACCCTATAATGGTATTTAATGGCCTTGCTCTACTTCTTCAATGATATATTTTCTTTGCTTGATTCCTCTTCAGCTCAACTAGTCCAAATAGGCTAATTAGGCCTCACCTTTATACCAAACACTTCATCTAACCTATTTTGGTCATCCAAGATCCTTAACTCACTTGGATCACAATTAAAATAGGCTCATACACATGTTACATATGAGAACCAAACACTAAATATGTTTGTTATAACTTATAGAGTCTAAAACTCAATTAGGCCTAATAGAGACTTAATGGAATTAGCCCTTCACACCCACACATTACGCTTGTGACCTCTTGGACCACCTTTTACCTTCACCAAAAAATTTAACACATCAAAAATACCTTCAATAAACCCTTTCTTACTCCCACATAGGTCCATACCACCTAGGAATCCATTTCACACCTTGAACCTATCAATTAGATTTGCTCACCTTTTTGGCCTTCACACACAGAAAAGTTTGTCTCTTATAACTAAATAAAACAATCACTTTTCTCAAATAACCCACTTAGACTACCTTTAGTCTCTAAAAATAAATTCATGACAAACTTTTTATTTTCACAATAAATAACACTTTCATGACATCTAATCCACATCCATGGCTCCTATAATATGTCTAGATCATTACTCATTAATTATATCTCTTGTCTTGGCATCGTTCATTGGTCTAAAAAATCAATCTCTCAGACCACTCTCACACTATGTATATGTATCTAGACAAAAGGCTTTGATGGTTCAATAAATTAACCTATTTCTTCTTCTCCCATAAATATTTTATAGTTCATTTAGGTCTCAAACCATAACACAATATCCATTTGATGCATCACCTCTTTCCATAATGACTTAAAAACATGACTTACCTTATCACACTCAAATATTTTATAGTTAATTTAGGTCTCAAACCATAACACAATATCCATTTGATGCATCACCTCTTTCCATAATGACTTAAACACATGACTTACCTTATCACACTAGAAACTGTCAACTTGGCTCAAAAACACAGTCATAGTGAACATGAATCCTAACACTTGTAGGATCACTTCCTTGACATAAAAATGTATTTAACATTTCCTTCAACACCCTTATAATATCTCCAAACACTAATACATAGATTTATAATATCAAATATGAAACATATGGATCAACTTCTAAAACACACACCTTCATAGTTCATCTTACTCAGATAAGTCACTTTGAGAGAACCTTTAAGCCTATGTATAATCACATTAAACACTAAAAAACTAGGGTAACATCAGTAATATATCTTTAAAAATACCCCAAATAATTTTATCCATCCCCAGACACCTACAACCCATCCCTAAATAGGTTCTCACTATGCCTGGTTTCTTTCATTGTTTTCATTGTTTGGTGTATTAGTGATAAGTTAACTTGATTGGCCAAAATTATTGACATAGAGAACATATATTTATAAAATAAATATATATGACTCAAAAAAAGTTTATAAATTAAACCTCTAATGATTTTTATGTGTTGACTTAGTCAACCTTACTTGTAACACCAAATTCTTCAAAAATAAGCAATTTCTTATACCTTTTGCTCACTGCCCTAATACACCATTACCACTAGGGATGACTAGAGTATTCCTATATAATATCCAATAATAAAACTTGGTAAAACAACCCATTATATTCCAAAACCATTCATATATTTTGAATTTCTCCACTATGAGGGTTTGTAAGCACAAAAACCTCCTTAACTTCTTCACATTTGTTCATAAAGCTAAGGGATTAGTTTCTATACAAAATTATTTTTGAAGATTATTAGGAACCTTACCCAAGTACTAAAGATATTTTAGGGCACCATTAAAACTCTACATATGCCAATGAACGTCTCAATTTATTTCTCAAGCTCTCATCACTTCATTCTAATCACTCAAAAAACTTCAAACCCACTCTTAGGCATTTTTCTACAAAATTATGACTTAAAAATTGGTAGACACCTCAAATAAAACATACTATATATGTTTAAACACTCACCTTTGTCATATTGTACTTATAACTAATCAACCTATCTCATTTTTTTAGGCCTACCTAGGCTTGCATACCTTTGATATCACTAAGACACTATTCATGCACCTTTATCCTCATTCATTGACCTATAATTGTATAAATACACTAGATATAACTTGTTATATCATTATCCATTGATCAAGACAATTCAAACCACATGGATAACTTATAAATCACACAAGGACTTCCTTTCACTTCATGATATCATCCTTCATCAATGACATCAACACTTTGTCATTACCTTTGACATCAATGACAACACTTTTGCCAACAATATCCCCCTTTTTCATTGATGGAAACTTCTTTTTCTCCTTATCCCCCTATGCCATTAATTAAAAATTGGACTAAATATAAATTAAGTTACCCCATCATCAATCATGCATTCAAATACACTTTAGGTGCCCAAGATACTTACCTACCTTTCATGTATATAGATGAATAATTTCTCCCCCTTTGATATACACATATTGATCATTTTATTCATGTACCAAACCTGTATCTTATTTTTATTTTATTGGGAATCTTGTCTCTATATTCCTACTCACTCTTGCTTAGATAATTCTTGGACCAATTTATTTACAAATCTCACAAGCTCCCTTTACTCATGCATGAAGATTCAATACATTTTCAAAATTATGACTTGGTTTGATCAAGTCATCATATCCTCTTTTGTGACTTGTCTCTTGAGATTACATATGTATCAGACTTCTCCATCATGACTTAAGCTTGAAACTAGAACATCTTTCATATTCTCCCCCTCACATCATGCACATCTCTTTAAGCCTCTTAAACTATCTGAGTTAGCTTCCCCTAACTCCATTCTCCATCTCTAAAAATGAAACTTAATGGCCCATACTACCCTCATCAAGGTACTATACCATGTTGAAACTTATTTTCCAACATCCATAATCCTCCTCCATGTTTTATAAAACTCCTAATCATTCACTATCATTATGAAGGAACCATTAACCCTCATGTTACCAATAGGTCTCATGGAGACTTAATCAACATGGATCCACTCCTTCTTGCTTACCTATATCCTCTTAGATCAATTATACCACCTCAATCAAGCTTTAATAACTTCACAACATGGAAAATTAAATCCTCATATCATAGACAAGTATTCGATGATCCTTAGATCATTATCCCTTTATGAAAACATTTCATCTACAAGGCACATACTAAAAGGCAATTTTTAAAACAATGTTTTTAGGACTTTATTACTCACCTTCAGGGCATACATAACATGATCACAATAAATACATGATCCTAATATCATCCTTCTTCTAATTATCATCTCATATTTATGGCAAAGAACAATAAGCCTACCTTCATATAACATTCTTCAAATTTTATCTACACATAATCATGATTCCGAATGAGAAACTTAGAACTTAAATCACCTTAAAAGCACTATTATCTTCATGGAATACACAAATTTTCATCTTCACTCTTATAACACCATAGCTAATAACTATCTACCATAATGGGATTGGTCTTGAAGACCAATCTTCAGATCACAAACCCTTGTCTTGAACTTGTCATCTTAGAAACTACCTTGCACTCAAACATGCATCAAAAGCATGATGAAAACTAAAGGATACATTACATAACATAAAAATTTATAATATATTCAATCACCTTGATCAATCTTCTTGAGTGGCCAAGGTCACCATTCAATTCAGCAAGTCACACTAGTCTTCCATTCAGAGGATGTTGAGATATAGTCAACTTCCATGGTAATTTTCTTGCACAAATATACATTTTTGGATCTCTCAATGAACTAAATCTTTTCATTTAGTTTTTTTACATTATTTATGAGTCTTAACCATTCATAGTTATCTAAAAAGTATTTTATTTTACTTAGAAAGCTTAATTGTATCTCATCCCCTCATTAGGTCTCATGGAGACCTAATACAAATAGGACTATCTTTCAACATGTCTTCAAGGTCATTTTGTCTATGAACTTAGGTTTGATCTTGGACTTAGTTTTAGTATAATCTTTCTTCTTCAACCTCATTGACACCATCATGCAGACCTCAACCATGATCTTCACAAACTTATCCATCACTACGAATAAGATAAACATTATCCTCATCATACTTTAAGCTACATAGGATCACATGTAGGCTATCAATCCTCCTCCAAAGGTCTATAATTAATACCAATCATTTTAAATATCTACTAAAAGGTGGGGTGAATTATTTTCATAATAATTCATATTCAATTCCAAACACCACTCCATGAATCATACATAAGAGATCAATCCATAAACAAACGATCACATAAGTACATCACAAGATAACACAATATATTATGTGGAAAACCTTGTTTATGGATAAAACCCACTGAACCATGCACATGGACTACTATCCTACAACCCCTACCTATTTGAGCACCCACCTAACTAGTCTTCTACAAGATCTAACTTGTAAGGAGGCTCCAACCCCCTAGGTAACCAAACACCAACTCATCTACCTCAAATATTTGATCATCTTGAAATTTATTTTAGACTTTTCAACTGATGATGACCTCCTTTGATTGAACTCTTTCCACTTCACTCTCACTCAAACAACCGCTAGGGCTCACTTGCTTAATATGCCTCTTCTAGGCTCATTAGGTTCAATGACCTGTGTATCCACCTATATTAAATTTAGTAGATATGCATGATTGATATTATTCACCCTCAGATGGTCATTAATTACCTTTGTCTACTCCTTAAATGAGATATTTTTCTTCTTGATTCCTCTTCAACTCAACTAGTCCAAATAGGCTTATTAAGTCTTGCCTTTATACCACGCACTTCATCTAACCCATCTTGGTTGGACAAGATCCTTAAATCACTTGGATCACATTTAAAATAGGTTAATACACACATTACATATGAGAAACAAACACTCCATAGGTCAGTTATAAAATATAGAGGCTAAAACTCAATTAGGCCTAATAGAGACCTAATAAAATTATCAAAATGCAACACAAATTACACACATTACACTTGGACCACCTTTTGCCTTTACCTATGAATGCAACACATCAAAACTACCTTAAATAGACCCTTTCTTAATCCAAAATAGGTCCATAACACCTATAACTCCATCTCACATGAACTTATCAATTAGGTCTACTCACCTTTTAGGCCTTCACACATAGAAAAGTTTGTCTCTTAGAACTGAAGCATACAACCATTTTTCGCAAACAACCCACTCAGACAGCTTGTAGCCTCAAAAAGTAAAATAATGAACAACTTGCTATTTTCACTATAAATAACACTTTCATGACATCCAATCCACATCCATTATTCCTTTTATGTCTCTAGATCATTCTTCATCATTTAGATATCTTGTCTTGGCATTAATCATTGGACTAATAGACCAACCTCTTATAACACTCTCACATTATACATACATAGTTAGACAAGCCTTTTTATCTTTTATGGTTAAATAAATTAACCTATCTCTTCTTCTTTCATAAATATTATATAGTTAATTTAGGTCTCAAACCATAACACAATATCTATTTTATGCATCACCTCTTGCCATAAGGACTCAAACACATCACTTACCTTAGCACACTTGGAACTGTCAACTTGGCTCAAAAACACATTCATAGTGAAAATGACTCCTAAAACTTATAGGATAACTTCCTTAACCTAAAAATATATTGATAAGGTCCTTCAACACTTTTATCACATCTCAAAACACTAAGACATAGATGTCTAATATCAAATATGGAACATATGGATCAACTTCTGGAAAATACACCTTCATAGTTCATCTTACTCATATAAGTCACTTTGAGAGCACATTTTATCCTATGCATAAGAACCACTAACACTTACCAACCAGGGTAACATGAGGAAAAGTTATTAAACAAAGAACTAAAATCATTTGATACATCCCTAGTAACCTACAACTCATCCCTGAATAGGATATCACTTTGCCTAGTTTCTTTCACTATTTAGTATATTAATGATAGGTCAACTTGATTTACCAAAATGATTGAAATAGAGAACATATTTTTCGAAAATAATTCCATAAAACTCAATAACAAGTCTTTACCTTCAACCTCCAATGATTTTTAAGTGTTAACTCAATCAACCCTAATTGTAGAACCAAATTTTTTAGAAACAAGAAGTTTCATGTACCTTCTACTCAGTGCCCTGGCATACCATTTCCACTTGGAGGTACCTGGAGGAGTCCTATACAACATATAATCATCAAAATTGATCAAACAATCCATTATAATCCAAAAACATTCACATATTTCTAATCTCTCCACAATGAGGGTTTGTAAGCACAAAAATCTCCTTACCTTATTAACATTTATTCATAAAGTTGAGGGTTTGGTTTCTCTAAAAAATGTTTCTAAAAGATTCTTAGGACCCTTAACCAACTACTTCAAATATATTAGGTCACCATGAAAAATATACACATGCCAATGAGCATCTCAACTTCTTTCTCTAACTCTCATCTCTTCATTCTAAGCACTCAAGAAAATTTAAAACCACTCTTAGGCATTTTGCTTCAAAATTATGACTTCAAACTTGGTACTCACCTCCAAGAACACATAATAGATCTTTTTTAACACTTAAATTTACCATATTTTACTTATAACTGATCAACCTACCTCATTTGGTCAGGCCTACCAAGGCGTGCATACCCTTGTGGTCACCGAGATATTGTTCATGCACCATTATCTTCATTCCTTAACCTATAACTGCATAGATACATTCGATATAACTTGTTATATCAATATCCATTGATAAAGACAACTCAAACCACATTAATCACTTATAAATTACACAAGGCCTTAGTACTTCATGATATCATCCTTCATCGATGACATCACCACTTTGTCATTACCCTTGACTTTAATGACAACACTTTTTCCAACATTTTCATAGATTCATGTCTTATGAGTGACTTTAATTGGATTATTCCTTTTAGATATTAAATTTTATTCCACCTTTCTTTCTAAATATTTATGTTTGTGTGAAGATGGCCCTGATTCATATGTTTTACTATCCTTATGTTTTTCAGAATCAATATCACATGTATATTTGAACACATCCATGTATAGCTTATCTATATATTTATAAACTTTATGTAAAGATCTTGATTTTAGTAGAGATAAGATATATATATTGAAGATTAATTAATTTTACAAATTCAAGGTTCAATAGTTTAAACAATGCAATGTATTTTTCAATAATGAAATGTAATATTTTATAATCTCATCATGGGTTGTGGCAAACTTTGTATATGTTCAAATGTGAATTTATGTACTATGTTTTTTTTTAATATAATAAGAACACATCTTATAATATTTTTAATTTAGGTAAGAAGAAACTAGATAGACTATACAACCAATCAAATACATCTCTTATGAAGCTTATATGAAAATATTTTAGTAGAATGCATCCATCATTGCCACATTATTATAAATAAAGTTTATATTTTTGATTGCATGTAAGGATCTCCATGATCATCGATTAAGTTTAGTATATGACTAATAAAATCCTTTGGATATGGATGTTCAAATATAATTCATGTAAGGGGTTATCCTAAAATAACATTGTCTTTAATATTAATATAGTATGGTTTATTTGAAAAGTAGTATCATGTACTTAATTTTTTAGGTCACTAATGTCATACATCATGTAAACGTTATGACTAGTAGGGTTAGTAGTGGTTTGGAAAGACTTACTCATAGTATGTAATTGATTTTAATCACCTAAAATTGGTAATTGGATGCTAAGAATGTCTCTTGAGTTATTTTATTCCTAGCTTAGTCCTAGACCTATCGTAGAGCCTTGGACACACTTTTTGAGTCTTTGAGTAGACCACAATAACCTATAGTCATCCAAACATAGTTCCATGACTATCTTCTTAGATTCCAACCCAATGTTTCTAGTAATTTGTTAGGTGGACATTAGTGCCACATTTGGGACACTTTAGACACATGGTGCTAGTGTTCTCAACTGGGTGCTACTATCTTTAGCCATAATTCTTACAAACAGATACTTTTTCAAATGTGTTCCCCTCATAAGGTAATACTAAGAACACTTTATTATCTAGACAAGCTACATATCTCTATAAATATAAGTCTATTTGACCCTTACTCACTATATGGAAAATATATGTAAAAACACATTCAAACCAAAGACAAGTTGAGAAAAATTAAGGTATTTGATCACTATTCTGCCCTAATTTTACATACTACCATATACAACAACCCTAAGCCTATTTTAAAAAGATTTCAAAGATAATTGACACTCAAGGTATCCATGTCCATTCTCATTATAGCATTCACTTTCAATTGCATCAAGCACTAGGTGGGAGCACTACATCAGGGTTGATCCCTCATCAAACTATTGGTATGTAGGCAACTCTCTTTATAGTGGGGTGTTAAGGATGTCTAGCCTATCCTACTAATTAATACATAATTATTCCTCATGACATATTTTCAAGGAATATTAGTTTTTTCACACTAAATTAGGTTTTATATGCCCAACACAAAACTCCAAGTTTTGTGCACACAGGAATAAGATCTAAAACATAAGTGTAGGTGTTATTAGAAAGTAGGAATAGTCCTACAAAGGGAAAACTAGAACCACTTTTATGACACTACAACAACATGTCATTACTATCTAAGTGGGGCGATACTATCCAATGAGTAGACATATCCTAGAATCCTCTTGATGACATTTATTACTCTATAGAACTTAGTTTTTAGAACCTAGATCATCTACGATAATCATTTTTCAGATAGGTATTTATTTAAGCCTATTTATTACTATTTTTGTATATTCAAATAAGGTCAAATAACATTAAAAAAAATAGTTATTAATTATTGCATATTATTTAACAATTTAAACATCTCAGCCATTTAATCGAACATAGGATTTACACTATTAAAACCCAAAAAGGTTAAATCATTTGGTGAACCTGACTTACTTAGAATATTGATTTAAACCCTAGTTTGCATTCTCCAATTTTTGTGCACTAAATTAAGGCTACATAATTATGAATTTCTAATTTTTTAGATAACCTGGATAATTAAATCAATTTCATATTATGTTTTTAATTTGTTTAAATATAATTTAAATTTCTTGCAAAGAACCCTAGATTCAAATCAACCCTAAGCCTAGACATCCTTACGGTTTGTATCCTTTTCTATTTATATTTAGATTTTATTTTCAAAAATCAAATGTTAGATCCATACATATTCTAATTTATATTTCATACAATCATGATCATAATGAAAGAATAAATTAATCATTTATTATTACAAAGTCTCATACTTTCATTCACATTCTTAATACTTTTAATTCAGAATGAACTAAGAAAAGACATAAACACATGTATAGATGATGATTTATATCAATTAAAATATATGTCATATCTCATAGCATATTATTTTTTTCCTATGTGGAATTCCATTAACCAAAAAACCAATACAAACATAGAGGATTTAGCACATAGACTAATAACTATGTTTAATATTTTAATGTCATATCTTATGCAGAGGAAAGAATATCCTTTTCCTCCTCATCTCCATGAGGGTGATATCTACTTTCCTTATAAATAGGTCCATGATATCATTACTTCATTATATGAATAAACCTATTCTGATGTCACTAATCCCCATACTTATCATATTCACACCTCTTCCCTACAGGATGTGTGCTTACATGTTCAATCAGAAATAACTAGGGTTTACACTTGTGAGACTCTATGTGATCAAATTATCAGTATAAGAAAGATAATTATAGGTTTAAAAAATCAAAATAAACTATTACATGAAAATATTTCAAATTAAAAAATCAATTTAAAAGATAAAGGCCTCCAAGGCACAATATTGTAAACCATGTATATGCATCTTCACCTAGTCGATTGGTGGTAAACAATCTTACATATCGAAATCACAAATCACAAAAAAGTACATCTACAACTAGTGATTCAAAAAATATTCAACTATCAAATAAGAACTCTAGTGAAATACAAAGGGACACGATTAAATATAAGTTAATCAACCTACCTCCTCTACACCCAATGAGGAGATCCATATATTTTTATGCATATCATAGAATGCATGGGCACCACATAGATTCATGTTTAGAATTAAAAAGTAAAATACAATATATAATGGATACAAATGACTCAAATAATGATACATCATCCACACATATAATGGCACATATACCAACTCAAAAAATGTCAAATTCAAAAATAGTAAAAAAATGGTTACCAAAGATAACTCAGAATAACACAAGGTTCAAAAAACACAATCAAATCAAGAAACAATACAAGAAGAACATATAAATCAAGAAAATATACCTATCCAAAAGGAAGCTAAACATTTAATATGGTATAATTTTAGTCACAAATATATACAATAGTTTGATTATCATGGTCAATTTTTGGGAAAATAGGCCCAAGGCATCACTTCTCCTATTCTAGAAGTTAATAATATTATTTAATATGGTTTTGGATTTATTGAACATCCTAAGGCATACACAATAATTATCAAAACAAGTTTTCTAAAAAAAGAGCCTCCAAAACACCATATGCCTACAACAAGCACAATTTTAAAGGCCAAAAATGTAATCAATCTTCTAGAGAATAATTAGGAAGGTAAAATCCATAGTATGAGGCAATTATCTCTAGAATTATAGGTTATTATGATTTTGATGATGAAAAATATAGATTCCTACTACAACAACATTCAACTAAAACATAGCAATCACACTGTATAAGACATTACCATTCCTATTTATGACATAGGCCACAATGATAGTGAGTCTCCCATGAGACTCATTGGCTAGTATGGTTCCTACTCTTGTACATAATTCCTTCTCTCTCTCTTACTCGTTGTTCATAGTTTAATTTAATTTACTTGTACATAGATTACATAAAAAAACACAAAAATAATATAACATGTAAAAATAAAAAAATATTCAAATATCACTCAGAAAATACAAAATTTATAGATTGTATACATTGCTATGTTTACGTTTCTACTACTTGACATATATTACATATTGATTTCTATCTTAGTATAGTTAGTTTTATCATACACATATTATTCACTTGTTATTATCAAGTGATTGAATATTAAAAACAAGACCCCAGTTGACTAAACTGATATAGACTTGCTATCATCTACCCACTGGGGGAATATACACTAATCCAGGTTTATACATTTGATACATTCACCCACTCAGGGGTATCTCATACATAGTTACTATTACCAAGTTCTATCCTTATATTTTATACATTCTAGTTTATGCATTGATACACTTGATATTGATCATTATTACTCATTTCTCATATTTTTTGTCAGCTATCACTGTTTAGAATCATCATATGTACATCTTAGCATTTACATATATTTGTACTACATAATTATACATGCTTTTATTCCTAGTTTTCCTAGATTAGACTTAATTATGTTTCCTATGCTTCTTATATTTGAGGGTATTTTAATATTACATTTCTCCTTGGATATATGTCAATTATCTTTTTGTTTTCCTTGGACATGTGCCCATGTCCCTTGTGTGTGATTTGCTACTTCTATATGTATATATTTGAACATGTTATTCTCTATGGATCTAATCCAAATTATTTTTTGCCTCAATATGTGGACATTTGAACATGTCCTTATATGTCTTCATTCTCATATTTAGTTACATGCTCCCATGTCCCTTATATTATGTCCCCTTGGCCTAATTTTGTGTTCTTCATGTGTTTGTATGTATGCTTCTTTTGATTCTTCTTCACCATGACACTTGTTGACAAAATTTGATTTCTAGGTCAAATTGGGGCACCCCTAGGTAAAAAATTGAGTTTTAAGTGTTTTATAGGGTTTAATATTTTTTCATAAGGAATATAATAGGTCTATTAATGTTATTCAATGTTATATTAGCCTTGGTCATTAATTCTATTAGCCAACATGTCCTTTTGAGTCATTCTAAGGGTCAAAATTGAGCATTTAATGACTTTTACAAATTTATATGGAAACCTGAAGGTTATAACAGGTTAAGTCATGTGCCATGTTTCTTAGGGAGTCTTTGTTAATTATTACTAACTAAAAATTCATAGGTTCCTAAGAAAAAGGGTAGTTTTCTTTAAAAATAGGAGAATTTAATGAGGTGTATGAATTATATGGCCCCTATAGTTTGGGAGATTTAAGTAATGAACCTTGGTATTATATACACTCCATTTAGTGATAATTTTGATCAAAAAATCCAAAAACTAAATAAAATTACATATCTCTCATTTCATTAGGCTTGGAAAGAAAAAGTAGTCTTCAAGTTTGTACTTGGTATGGACAACATGAGAGGTTTCAAGAAAAATGATCCTAGGGGTGTCTTCTAAACTTAGTAAAATTACCTTTGACACTTGGTTTTATATGAATGGTGGTCTAATATTTATGAATCATTCTTAATAAGATGACCTTTCAAATCTTCCTACTAAATTATGTACCCTATAGGTTTTGCCTTGGTTTGATCAATTTCCTACAATCTAGCTACTAATATTGATTTATGAGTATTTTAATATCCTTATCTAATTCCTACCATACTTATTTTCATGTTTTAATGTGTTATTATTTGAAAATCACCTCAATTTTGTATACTATTCCCATTTTATATTGTTGGTAGGTTTCTACTATTTGTAATACCTTCATGCTTTAGTAATGGTTTCAAAAGGTGAGTATAAGCTCATTATCATGTTATAAAACTATTATAAACCCAATCACCTTTCAATTTTATCCTCCAAATCATCATTATCATTGAATTTTCAATCACATTCACACATAAAACCACTATGCCTTATGACTATCATATACAGTTAGCCAGTTGCTTGCAAGTGATTTTCACATTGAAAAGGATGTTTTGGAAATGATATTAAGCTATCCTTGATGGAAATTATGAATTTTAAGGTTTGATATTGAGTTTAGGTTGTTCTTGAAACCATTCATCTACCCTTGTTTCTCCATTCTTCACTCATTACCTACATACAGCTCCAAATGCACCTAAATCCTTTCATTTAAGTTCTTCAACATTGAAAAGAAAGTATAGGATCTTATTTTGAGTTTGAAGTGTGATTAGTTTATTATAAGTGATTAAGATAGGCCTTGTATCCATTGGGATAAAATGTGATGCTCACTACCAGTTTTCCTATTTTGATGCCTGTGTATGAAGATAGTCACCTACAGGTGACCCTAGTAGAGATGTATGAGTCCTTGTTTGGGAGGTTAAAACATGGTGAAACTCCTTTTTTGGGATCTTAATATGCTAAAAGACCATGGTAGACCCATCTAGAGGGATAGATTGGTAATTTTAGGTTATAAAATACCTATAAGGAGCATAAGATGATTTTTCATTCCCATTTCCCCCAAAAATGTAAAAGAGAGGTCCATGGACATTTTATGAATAACATAGACATGGTTTAAAGAGCATTTGATTCATCCTAATGGGCATGATTTATAGTATCTAGTATATATAATATGTATAAAAAGTTCAAAGGGTATAAATCAAGTGTAGATTGGTTTCTTGGAGACTCAAATTTGCCAATTTATGATAGTGAACAAGCAGTGATTTCTACAATCTTGAGCCTAAAGTGACCCTCCACCCAAGAATTGCAAATCTTGACCATGTCATCAAAGTGAAACAGTCCTAAATAGGAAAAATGGCATTCATGATCAAAATAGACCATCAATATAGGATTTATACATGATTTTAAAGTTTTATAAGTGCCTATAGGTGTCCCTTGTATGGAAAATACTCACCTACATGTAGGGTCTAAAGGCCAAAGTATCTCAGTCAAACCAGTGACCCTAAACTAATGCCTAAGTGATGTCTTAAGACCTTCAAATAGGAGAAATAATTAAAACCTAAAATTTATGAACTATATGGATTCAATTAATGCCTCTAAACATCATTAATGAGCTTAGTTGAAGCCTAGTACACACCTATAGTAGGGTGTCTAAGTCAACAGATAGTGGAGGTCTTAGTTGTAACCAAAAGTGCATATCAAGGCAAAATGGAAGGTTAGACCTGATGAAGTAATATGTAATCACCTCAATGAAGATCATGGTGACTTAATAATCTATAAAAAAGAGATAAACAAACCTACATAGGCCCCCAAAACCCCTATATGCACCTACAGTCAACTATGTTTGACTGTGTAGGTAGTGAATAGAGAGATAGTGTTTTGAGTGTGAGAAATGCATAAAAGTGAGAAAAATGAGTCAAAAAGGAATAAAATAATATTAATAGAGTATAAAATGAGTGTATAAATTGTTTTCAAGGTCTAACCATTACAAAATAACCTACAGGTATAATCCAAAGAGCAAAAAACACTGAAAAGGGGGGAACTTAGTTTTGTCCCAACCAAGGAGTGAGGGGAGAACATTAGGGGGTTAAGTGAGTTTCAAAGATAAAAAAACATTCATCATGATCTAAATATTCATATGTAACTATCATAGTTATTTTATAATAGCTTAAATATTCTAACCATGCAAAATATAGTCCACATAAGGAGCCTGTACACCGTGCTTTTATCTAGCAGCCTATTTTGGTTTTTGAGCTTTTGAAAGGTCACATTAGGCCAAATACCCAAATGAGGAGTCATCTTCATTTATAATATGAAGTAAAAATATAAATATATTGGTACATGATTTTTTGGTCATAATATACATGTGCAAGCCACTGGTATGTAGACAAAACATCAGCAAAGCCAATTTTTGCTTGAGAGTAACATCAAGCCTGTTGGAATAGAGGAAAGAGCTCGATAGGAGATGTTCAAATGCTCACACCTTTCATGATAATTTTCATGGAGTCCAAGGAATTTTATAGGAGCTATCAATGGTCCTATACCATGTTTTATTTTAATTAGTTAGCAAATTTAATGTCCCATTTTTATGAACAATGCTTAAGAGGTCAAACTAGTCAAAACCCTAGCTAAACCCTTACAAGGACCAGTTTGGATAAATGGAGTTAAAAATATATTATAATGAACCAATTTGATAAATATTATGATTGGACCTTGAAAATTACTCCCTCAATCTACTCCATGTGCTTTTTGGTTGTATGAACTTATACAAACAGGGTACAAAATAGGATTTTCTTGACGGTTTTATACATTGTATAAGATACAAGAGGATTATAAAGATTAAATATAGTTTGGAAGGAATATTAGTACTTTTTATAAATCCCTATGTTCATTTAATTCCATTAAAAAACTCATAAGTGTTCAAAAAATATCTCTCATTTCAGCCAGTCAAAATTGGCATAGTGGACAAGCTAGTCAGAAGGATGGAAAACTTCAAGTTAGATTATTTGAAATAATTCCTAATGACTCTAAGGCCATGGAGGGTATTTAAAATTTTCATCCACTCCCTTTCATGTATTTTTATGAGCAAATAAATCCAAATTTTAGGCCATGTGTGCAAGGTGCATGAAAGAGGAGTTTTTTTTAACTACAGATGATGATAGTTCCTTCCTAGATGATTCTAGATGATCAAGACTAAAAAAATGCATGGAAAGGCATGCCTAAGAACCAAACCATTATTTATAATCATTTTAACTAGTTATAATCAGCTATTAGTCATTAAAACAAGGCCAATCATGAAGACAATGTTTTTGAACCAACACAAGGAGTTTCATGCCTCTTTGCAAGAGTTTGATGACTTGGATGGATACTTGGGCTTCCAGACCTTGCATGGTTCATCCCATATCCTATTATAATTCAAATTAAATTGATTCTCTTAGTTTTATAATTGTCCTTGTGACCCTTTGTCTCCTCTTTCCTCCTCTCTCTCTCTCTCAAATTCTATAAGAACTAGCCATTTTGGCTTTTGTAATATAATACCACACCATGTATGGTGAAGCCATGATGGTTTTGACATTGTAATTGCATTATAAAATAAATTAAATATAATTTGAGTTAATACATCATATTTTTAAATTGTTTGAAGATATTTATAGTAATGGTTAATAGATATTCATTTATCCTTGCTTTCTCTCAATGCTTCCATGTTTGATGCAAGTGATTCCATGCCTAGCAGGTCATATGAAGTTTTGAGAAGTTTATGGACATATTATTAATTAAAAATAAGTCTTAGCATCTAAAATATTATCTATATTTCCACTTACCTTGGATATTATTCATACATGGAACCTTCATATTGAAATACTAATGTTAGTGCATTCTAGGATTCATAGACTAGTGTTGTATGCCTTGTCTCAAAAGTGATGGAGTATAATAGTCTTATGGTAAAAATATTGGTCCATAACCTCCTAGAATAGTTTTAATTTCATTAAAATTCTAACCCTTTTCCACAAAAGCAATTAGTTAGTATAGTTGAAATGATTTCAAGGCACAATTAAGGAGCTAGCCCTTCATTCTAGAGATTTATCTCACCAAATTGATTACCCACAGCAAGTGAGATGTTTCCATTGTGATACTTGGATGAGGATAGCTGAGGAATATCCTCAAAGGGTGAAAATATAAGTGACAATATTTTTTGGTATTCTCTATGGGACTTTTATTCCAAGAGGTTGATATATTTTTGGTGTTGTCTTTTAATAATCAGCCTTTGCAAGCATTTATCTAAGAATCAATGGCAACTTCGAAGTTACATCTGCTAGTCAAACATCCCAGGTTTCCATTTTAAATTTTTTTGATGATCATTCCTTATGTTATTTCTTCCTAATGAATTTACATGCCTTACCTTGGTCTTGAGTTTTGTTTTACACAAGTTGGTGACACATTTCTATCTTGTGTCATTCCCTATCAATAAGAACAAGTTCTTAATCAACCTTGTTATGAAGTTTACCATATCCAGCATGAAGTGCATTAGCCCATTAAATAAGAATACTTGTGAAAATCCTATAACCCTTCATTTCCCTCTCCATATGGACATTATGTTTTTGAATAACCCTATGAGTATGGTTACCAAGAGAACTATCATGAAACACCTCTCTATCAATCCCAATATGAACCTCATCCTTCATATCATGATGCCTATTAGCCTTAAGAGTATTTATATGAATCTTATCATATGAAATAAGATGTTTCCATGAATTAAAAACAATGATATCATTTTCAAAGTCCAAATCCTACTCATGAAGGTGTTTCTCCTTCTAATCAACCGAAGAACTCATTTCCATATGAATGTACCAGTGTCTTTCTCTTTTCGAAACCAACTCATAAGCCTTATCCTTCATCCCACACTCCATATCCACCCCATTCACCTCCAAATACATCTCATATTATATATATTTCACCTAAAATCCTTGATCCTATCCATAAAATTCCCACCTCATCCCTTCTTAAGGAAGAGCCTATCTTGAGAGAAGCTAGTGAAGAAGAATAAATTCAATTCATAGATAATCAAGAGGATCTCATGAGTGACTATGAGGAAGAGATTATCATAGGGAATCACCTTGATGAACAAAAGTGAAATCCAAAAGTTTATTCCTGCATATTTAATGGGATGTGTATCCATGAGGAATATGGCCAAGAATTGAAGAAGGAGGTGCTTGAAGAAGATTCCATGTCTGATCATGAAGTTGTAGATGACCATCTCAAGAATGAAAATGAATGTGTCATCAAGGATGAAGAACAAATTCAAATAAATCTTCAAGAATTGGTAGTCCTATAAAAGTGTCATGAGACCAAGGTAGAGGAAATAGTTCTTGAAGATGATCTACATGAGGAAGAAGACTTGTGACAAAAGTTCAATGTCATATGCAAGGAATTTAATATGTTGGGTAAAGTTTTTTATTCTCTAAAAGATTGCATAGATAATGACAAGTTTACTTATGAATATAAACATGATATTGAGTCTTCATTAAAACATAAATATGAAGTTAATTCTATTGGTTAAGAACCTATTATCACGAAGCCATTTGAGGATTCTAGTGTACAAGAAGTTGTAGACATGGATATTGATAATAAGGTTGAGAGGACTGTCATATTGTTAAACTTACACATCAATGTCCAAGTAAATGAGAATTTTGAGGCTGTTTGGATGTAAGAGGATTTCATTTATGTGGTCCAATTATATGGAGCTACTTGGTTCTCATTGAACCTCATGCCAATAAAGTTGGTAAACACCATGAAGAAGATGGAGGCATCAATGCTATAGGATAAAACGCTATATGTCTCACTAAATATTTCATGTCATGAATAAAGAAAGGTTTCAAACATCCCCTTTGATCCAGGAGGTATTTTTTTATCTCAAGTTAAATAGTGTTTGAGTCAGTTTTTTAGCTTGATGTGTGTGTGTGTTCCATAAGTACTCATGAAGCACAAGTGTGTTTTGTTTTATTTTTTTTATCTTGTGTGTTTCTTCTTGTTTGTTTTTCCTTGTGTTTTTTGTGTTGTAAAAGGAAAGGTGTGTGTCAAAACTCATGTACATGTGACTCCATATCCTAATGGACTAATAAAGTTACTGATCTAGTTAGTATAGCGGGGATACTACCCCTATGAGTCACCAATTTGTTGAGAAAATTTGACTTTTAGGTCAAATTGGGGTGGCCCTAGGTAAAAAATTGAGTTTTAAGTATTTTATAGGGTTTAATATTTTTTCATAAGGTATACCATAGGTCTATTTATGTTATTCAATGTTATATTAGCCTTGGTCACTAATTCTATTAGCCAACATGTCCTTTTGAGTCATTCTAAGGGTCAAAATTAAACATTTAATGAATTTTACAGACTTTTAGAGAAATATTAAGGTTTCAATAGGTTATGTCACATTCCATGGAGTCTTTTTTAACTAGGACTAACTAAAAATTAGTAGGTTCCTAAGCAAAAGGGTAGTTTTATTTAAAAACTTGAGCATTTAATGAGGTGTACAGAATTTTATGGTCTCTTAAAGTTTGGTAAATTTAAATAATTTCCCTTGGTCTTATATACACTCACTTAAATGATAATTTTGATTATAAACTCAAAAAAATGAAGAAAACAACTTATCTCTTATTCTACTAGGCTTGGCAACTAAAAGTAGTCTCCAAGTTTGTACTTGGTATGATCAACATGAGAGGTTTCAATAAAAATGATCTTGGGAATGTATTATACACTAGGTAATATTCCATTTGAAATTTTTTTATATAGGAATGGTGGTCTGATCTTTATGAACCATTCTTAAGAAGTTGACCTTTCAAATCTGCCTACTAATCTGTGTACCCTATAGGTTTTACCTTTGTTTAAGTAATTATATAGGATATATATATTGATATTGATTATTAAGTATATTCACATCCTTCTATAATTCTCCCCATACTTGTTTTCATATTTCAAGGTGTTTTGATGGTCAAATCACATAATGTTTGTAAACTAGTCCCATTCTATGTTGTTGGCAGGTTTCTACTATTTTAGTACCTTCATACTTTGGTAATGGTTGTATAAGGTGAGGATAGGTTCATTATCATGTTCTAAAAGTATTATAAATCCCATAAACTTTCAATTGTATCCTCCAAATCATCATTCTCCTTGAAGTTTCAATCATATTCACACATACAACCACTCTACCTTATGACTGTCATATATAGTTATCTAGGTGATTGCAAGTGATTTTCAATTTTAAAGGGATGTTTTTGAAATGGTATCAAGATTTCATTAATGTAAATTATGAATTTTAAGTTTTGAAAGTGAGTGTGGGATGTTCTTGAAACCATTCATCTACCCTTGTTGCTCCATTCTGCACTCACTGCTTACATACATCTCCAAATGCACCTACAAGTGCTTTCATGGAAGTTCCTCAACATTGAAAAGAAATTATAGGATATTTTTTTGAGTTTAAAGTGTGATTAGTTATTTTGAAGGAATTTATATATGCCCAGTATCCATTGGGATCAAATCTGATGCTCACTACTAGATTTCCTATTTTACTGCTTATGTATGAAGATAGTCACCTACAGGTGACCCTGGTAGAGATGTATGAGTCCTTGTTTGGGAGGTTAAAACATGGTGAAACTCCTTTTTTGGGATATTAATATGATAAAATACCATGGAAGACCCATGTAGAGGGATAAGTTGGCAATTATAGGTTGAAAACTACCTCTTAGGAGCATAAGATGATTGTTCAAGCCCATTTTCCACAAAGATGAAAAAGAGAGGTCCATGGACATTTTATGAATAACATATGACATAGTTTAAAGAGCCTTGGATGTATCCTAATGGGAATGCCTTATATTATCTATCATATAGAAGACCAATAAAAAAATTTAAAGGCACAAATCAAGTGGATATTGGTTTCTTGGAGACTTAAACTTGCCAATTTATGACTGTGAACAAGTAGTGACTTCTACAGTCTTGAGCCTAAGGTGACCCTCCATCCAATAATTGTAAATATTGAGCATGAAATCAAAGTGAAATAGTCCTATATATTAAAATGGCATTAATAATCAAAGGAGACCATTATTATATTATTTATCATGCTTTTAAAGTTTCATAAGTGCCTATAGGTGTCCCTTGTATGGAAAATACACACCTACAGGTAGGGTCTAAAGGGCAAAGTATCTCAGTCGAACCAGTGACCCTAAACTAATGCTTAAGTGATGTATTAAGACCTTAAAATATGATCACTAATTCAAACCTGTAATGTTTTAATTTATGGATTTATTTAATACCTATAAAAATCATTAATGAACTTAGTTTAATCCTAATACACACCTGCAATAGTGTGTCTCAGTCAACAGGCAGTGGAGGTCTCAGTTGTGACCAAAAGTGCATATTAAGGCCAAATAGAAGGTTGGAACGGATGAATTAACATGTGATCACTTCAATGAATATCATGGTTACTTCATAAGCTACAAACAAGAGAGAAATAAACCTACACAGGGCCCCAAAACCCCTTTATGCACCTACAATTAACTGTGTTTGACTATCTAGGCAATGAATAAATAGATAGTGTTCTGAGTGTGATAAATTCATAAAAGTGAGAAAAATGAATATAAAAGGTATAAAATAATATTAATATAGTCTAAAAGGAGTTTATACACTATTTAAAAGGTCTAACCACTATAAAATAACCCATATTTATACTCTAAAGAGCAAAAAAAATAGTCAAAAAGGGGAACTCAGTCTTGTCCTAGCCAAGGAGTGAGGGGACAACATTGGAGGGTGAAGTGAGTTTCAAAGATTAAAAAATATTCATAATTACCTAAATATCCTTATTTAACTCTCATAGTTAATTTATAATATGGGAAAGATTCTAACCATGCAAAATACAATCCACTTAAACACCCTACACACAGTGCCTTTGCCTAGCAGCTTGTTTTGGTTTTTGAGATTTTGGAAGGTCATATGAGATGACCAAGTGATAATTTTTTGTGAAATTAGTCATAAAAACCTTTATAATACTCTAAAATAAATAATTGTTTTGATATAATAGGGTAAGTACCCCTTATTTTGTCTCAAATAGGGGGTACTTCCTCATGAGCAGACTGATAGGTTTTGAAAAAATGAGTGATAATATGAGTCAAGGAGTTGATTGAACACTTAAATGAGGTTTTAAAAGTTATAACACACTCAGTTTAATATGATAAGTAATTCACATAGCTAAGGAACCCAACAATATTCTTTGTACCATTAGGTTTGTAAGCAAGCCTTAAAAGGTAGAGTTTGTTTAGAGTCCAAATGAAAGGTCAGTACTAATTCCAACCTTAGGTATACCTTATAATTACTTTGGACATGTTTTTATGTTTATTTTATTGGTTTTAAATCTTTTATATTATATGGGAATCCATGAAAGGTCATTTTAGACTTCAAGATGCAGATAGGCTACAAGATCGGCATTAGGCCTAATACCCAAATGAGGAGTCATCTTCATTTATATAATGAATTTAACATATAAATGCATTGTTACATTATTTTTTCATCATAATAGATATTTTAGATCCATTTTTATGTAGACAAAACATCATGAGAGCTAATTTAGCTTGAGAGCAACATCATGCCTATTGGAATAGAAGAAAGAGCTCAATAAGAGATGTTCAAATGTTCACACCTTTCATGAGACTTTGCATGGAGTCTATGGAATTTTATAAGAGATATCAAGGGTCATATACTATGATTTAGTGAAATTGGTTCACAAATTCAATGTCCCATTTTTATGAACAATGCTTAAGAGGTCAAACTGCTCAAAAGCCTTGTTGAACCCTTACAAATACTAGTTTGGATAAATGGAGTTATAAATATATTATAATGGACCATTTTGACTAATATTATTATTGGAACTTGTAAATTACTCCCTAAATCTACTTTTCATGCTTTTAGGTTGTACGTACATCTACAGACAAGGTAAAAAACAGGCTTTTCTTGACAATTTTGTGCATTATACAGGCTATAAGAGGAGTCTAAATATGAAATAAAGTTTGGAGAGAATATCATTAATTGTACTAAATCAATATTTTCATTTAATTCCAATAATAAACTCTTAAGTTTTTGAACAATAGCTCTCATTTTATCCAGTCAAAACTGGCATAGTGGACAAGCTAGTGAGAAGAATGGAAAACTTCAAGTGAGGTGATTTTAAAGCATGAATGATGACTCTAAGGACATGGAGGGTCTTTAAACTTATCATCAAATCCATACCATATATTTTCATAAGCAATTTAATCCAAATTTTAGGCCAAGTGTGTAGGGTGCATGAAAGAGGATTTTTTTGGACTACAGATGATGATAGCTCCTTCCCATATGATTCCAAATGACCAGACCTACAAACAATGCATAGAGAGGCATGACTAATACCTTTCCCCTTATTTTAAATCATTTTAATTGGTCTTATTTAGTTATTATGAATTCAAATAGGGCCAATCATGAAGATAGTTTTTCTAAGCCAACACAAAGAGTTTCATAACACTTTGCAAGAGTTTTATGAATTGGATGCACACTATTGATTCCTAAAATTTAATGGTTCATCCCATATCTTATTATCATACACAATTAACTGATTCTCTTATCTTTAAAAGTGTCCTTGTGACCCTTGGACTCCTCTTTTCTCCTCTCTCTCAAGTTCTATTAGAACTAGACATTTTGGCTTTTGTAATATAGTACCACACCATTTATGGTTTAGCCCTACTATTTTTGACATTGTACTTGTATTAGACAATAAATTATATATACTTTAATTTCATACATCATATTTTTAAAGTGTGTGAAGATATGTATAGTGAATGGTTAAAAGATATTCATTTATCCTTGATTTCTCTCAATCCTTCCATGTTTGATGCAAGTGATTTCATGCCTAGCAGGTTATATGAAGTTTTGTGAAGTGTATGAAATATTATTAATTATACAAGGAAGTATTAGCATATAAAAAAAATTATATGTTTCCACTTACCTTAGATTATCTTCATACATGGCACCTTCATATTAAAATAATGATGTTAGTGTATTCTAGGATTCATAGACTAGTGTTGTATGCCTTGTCTCAAAAGTGATGGAGTATGATAGCCTTATGGTAAACATATTAGTGCATCACCTCTTAGAATAGTTTTAATTTCATGAAAATTCTAACCCTTTTCCCCATAAATAATTAGTTAGTATAGGTGAAAGCATTTCAAGGCAAATCTAGGGAGCTAGCCCTTCATTCTAGAGATTCATCTCACCAAATTGATTACCCACATCAAGTGGGATGTTTCCATTGTGCCACCTTGATGAGGAGAGATGAGTAATCTCATCAAATGGTAAAAATCCAAGTTTTAAAAACACTTATATTTGATCATACACACTATTTGTTTATGCCATGAAGAAGCTCATGCATCCACCTTTCCTACTTGGTTGTCGTGATGGACATCATGCCCCATCCCCCTAGGTAGTTACTCATATTTGTTGCTTAATTACACCCTTTCACAAGGGTATATGAATGGTTTCAATAACAACCATTCATCTACTCAAATTTATATCTAGACACCCTTGTGAAATGATAAATTACAACATACATCTTACATTACTTACTCATGTTCAGATATATTTACATTCTAATGATATGTTTGTACATTGTATTGGAATATCATGCACATGCTATGGCTAACACATTTTGTAGATTTAATTATTTAGAAGGAATTTATTATATATATTTCATAACTACCCTTGAAATAGGGGCCATTCACAATGTTTTGTCATAGAGATCAGGTTCCTACTTTGTTATTCACAAATAAATTTAAACACACATGATGTAGAAAAAATAGGCCAATCTTTCAGAGGCCATAACTTTTGACCCATAGCTCCATTTGAGATATTCCATGCACCAAAACAATATTATCAAAAATTTAGATGTTTTCCTAAGACTCTTTATGTGATTAGATATTATTTTGATAATTTTTGGATGCCATATGTGATCATCTAAGGGTTCAAAATTAATGATTATTGGTTTTTTCAAGAATTTTCTATTTTCAAAAATTATATATTTTTAGGACCGGATGTCAAATTTAGTTTAATTTTGTCCCATATGATAATTATAGTGTTTAGATTATTTATAGATATTTTTAGATCCATGTGTACTTGGATGAAAAACTTACTATAAATAGTGGCTACTAAAAATAGATGTTTATTTTAGATTTCAGTTTTTTTGAATTTTTGCATATCAACTCTTAAGTTTGAGTTGAGGCTTATTTAATCATGGTTTGGGTTTGTAATTATTTTAAATCATTTAAAACTATACAATTTTTAGTATTATTTCAAGATCTTGAACTATTGGTAATTTTATTTTTCTTGATAGTTTTTGGGTTCATTATCTAGTATTAGAGAAAGGTTAGAATCTTGGAGGAGAAAATAATAGAAAGAGAATGATGAGGTATTGCAAAAATGAACCATACTATAAAATATCTATAAATTCAAGTTCACTAATTAATCAAGGTTATCACCAATCAATATAAAAGATAAAGTGGTGATGAGGAAGACATGGATCGTGATGAAGAAATTTAGTAAGAATAAGAACAACAAGAGCAGCCACCATCGATGGAAGAGAGGATGGTTTGAGATTTAGAAGGAAGAAATTAAGGATTCAAATTTGATGCTCCAAATTATGGAGGTATTTTAAAACTATACGATTTGATAGATTAGATGAATATCATGGAGAAGTTCTTCGAGTGGAAGACTATGAGAGAAAACAAGAAGGTAAAGTTTGCATGCACAAAATTGAAAGATCATGCAATTATTTGGTGGGATCACTTGTAGAAAGAAAGATAGAGAAAAGGTAAAGAGAATATTAATTCATGTAAAAATATGGATAATAAGATGAGGGAGAAAATTCTTCTTATGGATTATGCACAAACCCTATATAAAAGATTCTAGAATTTGAGACAAAAAGATCACAATATACAAGAGTATAAAGATGAATTTTATAAGCTTTCCATATGAGTGAAGCATGATGAAATAAAAGAGTATATGGATTCAAGGTATGAAAATGGTTTGAAATTTTTTATTCAATATGAATTAAGCATGCATAGAATACTTAGTATAAATAGCAGCTACTAAAAATAGATGTTTTTTTAGTTTTAAGTTTTTTGAATTTTTGCATGTCAACTCTAAATTCTGAGTTGAGGCTTATTTAAGCATGGTTTGGGTTTGAAATTATTTCAAGTCATTAAATACAAATAATTTTTTATTATTGTTTCAAAATCTTGGCCTATTGGTAATTTTATTTGCCTTGATATTTTTTAGGTTTATTAACACATGCTCAATTTTAGAAATTAGACACAGGGTAGACATGGGAAAAAATAGACTCAGACAATAGTTTAGATTACCTAGTTTTCAGACTAGGAAAACATTATCCCCCAAATTGGGATACTCACACCGTAGGGCACTATTTTCCACTATAAGGCACTATTATCCAGTACCCCCATCTTCAAGATATTTTAGATCATTCTGACTAATACATTAGGTATAGTACAAATTTGCATAGAATTAATCTTACGTTTGATAGTTATGTTTAGATTTTTATTAGATGCAATATTTTTAGCTCCTATTCATACTATTTATTTAGATTTAATGGCATCATGTGTAGCACAATCACTCCCACATTCAATTTAGCTACATCGATTTAGTTATTGCATACTTAGTTTAGATTCAATATACTTAGATACCAGATTGGGGGAATGTGTGTAGCACATAGTTTCCATATGCTCAACTACACATAGGTTGATTATATGGAATGGAAAAATCCATGTCATTCTCTACATTATATACACTTGCTATCACATTTCAATTTGTCACTATATTTATTCCTTATTCCATCTGTAGTGGTTGGCATTCTCAAATGACCTAAAGCTACCTAATATACCTGAGTGTCTGTGGAGATGACATACATAGTTAGATTTACTTAGTTATATACTTTTATTACTTTACTCAATTCAGTTATGGATGCATCTAATTCACATAGGTGGGAAATGATAGAGTCATATCCTACTTAAGTTCTTGATCAACCTACATGACAGGGTTAGACACACTTATAGTCTCATCCAAGATAATCATAAATCAAGATCCACCGATCAGGGGTCGGTAATGATGGATTTAAAATTTTATTGAGTTATTAATCCACCCATATGAGGATTAAGAAATTCTTTAGATTAGTCCAATATATTCAATAATATGATCATTATGTACACTAACATACACAAGTTGTCACTAGGTTCATGCATTGGTTCACATACCTTATAAGGTGTATTCCTTCCTTTCCTCTCTCTTTACTTAGCTTTACTTAGTTAATTTATTTCAGCATAGTCTTTTGATTTTGATCATCTCTTAATTAGGGACTAATTTTTATATGTTTCATTACAATACATTGCTTTGGATCATGTTTTACATACGTAGACCTAGATTCGCATACTTAGACTTAGCTACATGGGTTTCACTTCTAAGGTATGTCTAGGTATGCTTATTTTTACTATATAATAGTCATTTCACTTTATTGCATTTCTATTATGAAGGGGGGTGTGGGGAGGGTGGCGGGTGGGTCTGGCAAGGCAAGTGTAATCACCTAAAAGTGTTAATTTCATGCTAATAGTGTGAATGAGTTAGCCTATTCCTAGCTTAAACCTAAACCTATCCTAGATCCTTAGACACACTTTTCCAATCATTGAGTAGACCACAATCACCTATAGTTATCCAAAACATGGTCCTAAGACTATCTTCTTAGACCCTAACCTATTTTTTGTAGCAGTCTACCAAGTGAACATTAATGCCACATTTGGGACACTACAGCCACATAACACTTATGTCCCCCATTGGGTGCTATTGTCTTTAAACCTAACTCTCTTGAATAGATAATTTTTTCAAATGTGTTACCCTCTTAAGTCTAGCCTAAGCACATTTTCTTATCTATATATTCTACAAATCTATATAAATTTAATTCTAATGAACCCTTACTCATGAGATGGAAAATAGATGCAAAATCTCATTCAAACCAAAGATAAGAAAAATTAAGGTATTTGATCCCTATTCTACCCTAATTATGTACTACCATCTATAGTAGTCCTACATCTAATTTTAAAATATTTTAAATCTTAATCACATTCAAGGCATCCAATTCCACTCTCATTCTAGCATTTACTTATACTTGCATCAAGCACTAGGTGGGAGAACTACATCGATCCCTCATCAGACTATTGGTATGTAGGAAAATCTATTCATATCAAGTTTTTAAATATATCTAACCTATCCTATTACTGAATATAAAGTTATTTATCATGCCATACTTGTAAGGAGGATTAGGGTTTTCACACTAAATCAGGTTTTCCTTGCACAACACAGAGCTCTAGGTTTCGTGTGTGTAGGAATAAGACTTAAAATCATAGGTTCATGTGCTACCATAAAATAGGAATAGTCCCATAAAGGGGACACTACTACTATTTTGAGGACACTAGAACAAGATGATTCTACTCTCCAAGTGGGGATATATTGTCCAGTGAGTAGATAGATCCCAAAATCCTATTGATGACACTCATAAGTATCCATAACTCAGTTTTTAGAACCCATATCATCCACCTATTTATTAATATTTTTATAAATTCAAATAACATAAAATTCCATAACAAATTATTTATTAAATATTGCATATTATTTGTTTGATTTAGATGTCTCGGCACTTTAACCAAACATAATATTTACATAGTTAAACCCTAAAAAGGTTAAATCATTGATCATCTACTATAATCATTGGTATGATAGGATCATGAAAAATATTATTGCATGAATTAGTATTTCATTATTACATAAAATTTAGTAAATAATTTATAATCATTAAATATCTTACCATATTGAGTTTTTATAAATATAAACATCACATTGGTTCTCATTGGATTGTTGTGACTCAGGAGATAAGAGAAAATTGTCACAAGTAATGTTATCATTAGAATAACATTATATGCATATAAAATGATTATATTAATAATCTTGGAATAATATTATATTATCATTACTTTTTAAATTATTTCAATAACATCACTTTTTTTTTCAATATCACGTTCATTTGCATTTGTTGATATTTCAAGAGAGGGAGAAGAAGTATCCTGAGATGTTGGCACTTCCAAGGGAGAATAAATATTATCACAAACATGTATATCATTAGCCATGTTTGAAGGATAAGGGGGAATATCATATGAATTTAAATCATCTACTTTTTGTATATAAAGAGAGGGAGTAGCATAAGCATTCATATCATTTAATATTTCTATGCAAGGGCTATGATTTTGTAGCTTTTTTAATTAATGTGGTCAAGTGCAATAGAAAACATAAGAGGTAAAAAGTGTGATAATAGGTGATTTTTTACATTTGAATAATTATGAGAGATTAAATGAAATAATATATTCATTATTAGTATGTTTTAGTTGTTCTGATTTAATAAAAAAATGAATATAAGAGAGGAAAAGAGGAATTTAGTTTTTCAATTTCTTAATTAGTGTGTTCACTTTCCTCATTGTTATATTCTTCACTATTATACCAATCATATTAATTTTACTTAGTGTAACCATACTCATAATCATAATAATATATATCAAAATAATATTTGTCATTAATGGAAGAAACATCAATATTTGTATAAATGTGATCATTAATCCATCAGTATCACAATCATAAGGGGTACTATCGTTAACAGGAGGAAATGTAGAGGATGAACACCATTATGAATTTGATATTTAGAATACATATTATATTTATTGACCCAAAATTAGAAATATATATATATATATATATATATATATATATATATATATTTCTAATTTTGGGTCAATAAATATAATATGTATTCTAAATATCAAATTCATAATGGTGTTCATCCTCTACATTTCCTCCTGTATATGACAAACACTAATCCTATTTCTAACTATCAATCAATCATACATACAAATAAAAGATAAAAATAGGTGTGACTAATCAAGATATGTATAATTTTTAGGCTCTTAGATATACTGATCCTAGTCATAAAATATTATATAAGACCCAAAGGGAACTTACTAGACAGGATTTCACCATCCCATAGTTATATTATCCTATCTCTTGGGTAAATTGAGATTAAATTTTAGGGGATAACTTCTTACTAGTGCCTTAAAAAATTAAATGAGCATAAGGCTTCCTAAGGTTGGAAAGGAAAACCTAGGTGTTTATGATATATTTTGACATACGTGGAAACTTGTATGTATGTATGTATGTATGTATGTATGTATGTATGTATGTATGTATGTATGTATGTGTGTGTGTGTGTGTGTGTGTGTTTGTCTATGTATGTATGTATGTATGTATGTATGTTATTGTAAATATTGTCACTGATGTCAAACGTATATCATTATTAGTGATAAAGGCCCCATTACATTTAATGGTGTTTTTAATATTCATATCTTGGTTAATGTGTGTTAATATTTATTTAATATTAATGAATATATTTTTGGTTGCATATAAGTCAAAAGAGGCCCTATGGATAAGTCAAAGAGTCATGGGGTAAAAGATGAAAGAAGAATGGGATGCATTTTCTCATGAAGAGTCGTCTTGAGTAATTTTAAGAGTCACCGTGTGAATACAAAAGAGGGTATGGCATATTTTTCCATGAAGGAACACATTGAGGAATATGAAAAGTCACCAAGATAAATATAAAAGAGGAAATGATGATTTTTATTATGAAGGGTCACCATATGAATTTTTAAATGCAAGGATACGAAGGGTCATGCAAGTTTGGCCCCATTTTCCATGAAGATTTAAGGGTCACAATGGGTGAATGCCAAAGGTCATTTGGAAAGCTATAAATAAAGGATTGAAAAGTCATTTCTAATATGCAAGAGAGTGCATGGTTTGTATTTATTTTGAAGAGAGAAAAGCAGGAGATATTGTAGAGTTATATCATTTGTTGAGTAAGTAACATTGAGAGATAGTTATGTTTTATACACAAGAGGGGTTGGTGCTCCTTTGGGTTGGTACTCACAAATCTTTGTAAGGGTTTGGTGCTCTTATGGGTTGGTGCTCACAAATATTTATTGTGTTGGTGCTTGGCAAAGGGGTTGGTGTTCTTGTAAGTTGGTGCTTGCAAACTTTGTAATTTAAGTTGGTGCTCATTCATATACTTGATATTATTCTTTGTAATTTTTTCCACTTTGGGTTTCCACATAATTATTTGGTCTCTCTCTCTCTCTCTCTCTCTCTCTCTCTCTCTCTCTCTCTCTCTCTCTCTCTCTCTCTCTCTCTCTCTCTCTCTTGTGGTGTATATTATTGCTTCAATTTTATTGCATATCTTGAATGTGTGGTTAAGTGGTTAAAGAGAAGGAATTTGATTAATAAACAAGATATATAATATACTAACTGACCCCTCCCTCCCAATATATTTCTTGCTTAACAATTGGTATCAAAGCAGGTTCCTTTAAACAAAGTTTTACAACTTGAAGGTAGATCAGGAAAACACGATGGCTAAATCACATGAAGGTTTTTATATAAATAAGGTACCTTTGTTTGATGGGACAAATTATGTTTTTTGGAGCATAAATATGAAGACTTATTTGATGTCCCTTGGATTCGACATATGTAAAGTAGTGGTTGAGGAATATGAAGAGCCACAGACACTTGTAACTACTCTGACAGAAAAGAAGGCAAGTGAAAATAATGTTAAAGCTTTAAATGCTATTTTATGTGGTTTATGTGAATCAAAATTTCTTAAATTTATGCAATGTAAATCTTTTCATGAAACTTGGGTAAAATTAGAGAATATTTACAAAGGTGATGGAAAGGTTCAACAAGCCAAGCTTTAGCCTTTCAGAAGATAGTTTGAGAGTTTGAAGATGGAAGAGGAAGAAAATATAGTAAATTATATTTTTTGGGTTGATAAAATAGTTAATCATATTCAAGGTCTTGGAGAAAAGTTATAAGAATCAATTATGGTTCAAAAAAATTTTAAGATCTCTACCATTGAGATATGATGCAAAAGTTATAGAAATTGAAGAGATGAAGAATTTAGCCAAGCTAAAGATGGATGAGCTACATGGTATTCTTATGGCATATGAGATGTAGACCAAATAAAAAAAGCCCTCAAAGAGAGAAGCTAATTTCAAGACATAAAAGAAAGAGAAGGCTAAGATTCAAGAATCAAGTGATAGTTCTAGTGATGATGAAGATGACAACGGAGCTCAATTCATTTTCAAGCCCAAAAAGGGCACAAGTAAATATTTAAAAAAATTACTTTTCAAATATTTTAATTGTGGAAAGATTGGACATTTTGTAGCTAAGTACCCAGATAAGGGTAATGGTGACAATGAAGAAGTAAAGTCTACATACAAGAAGAATTTTAAAAGAAAATTCAAGAAGGGATTCAGGAAAAAGAGTTTGTATTCTAAAGATCCTAGCTCAGCCGAAGATAGTGAAGTCAGTGATTCAAAAGAAGAATAGATTCTATTCATGGCCATACATAAAGATGCCTTCAAAATTAAAAGTAAAGATGATCAAGAAGAATAGGATGAATCTAAAGTGAATCTAGAAGGAGAACTCATTTGTGTCTTAGAAGAGTTAAAACTTCTTGAAAAGAAGAATCAAAGATTAAAGCTCCAGATCAAGAAAAATGAAAAGGAGTCAAAGAAAATAATTGAAGATCTACAAGCACACTTTAAATAAGCCAAGAAGAATGAATAATATCTAATGTCACAGTTGAAAATAGTAAATAAAGAATGTGAAAGGTATGTTATTGAAAATACTTCTTTAAAATTAGATCTTGATAAAACAAATAAAATAATCAATGATATAGCAGACAATGATTCAGAATTTGAGAATAACAGTAATATGTTAAATAAGATATTAAAAAATCAAAGATCAATGTTAGATAAAATAGGTATTGGATTTAAAAAAGAGGAAAGGGAGGCCAATACTTTCACAGACAAGGAAAAAGGAAAGAGTTATGCTAAATCTCTTACAAAAGAAGAAATAAAAAAGAAAGAAGTTAAGAATACAAAGGACATCTCAAAGAAAGAAAGCTAGAGGGAAAAGAGCTACAAAAGGAAATCAGGTCAGAGATACACAAATAGGTCATATTTTTATGGTTACTATTTTTATTGTAATAGATATGGTCATAATAAAATAGAATATCAAAAAAGGGCTAACAATTTCAAAAATAAGGAGAAGGAAAGTCGTGTAGAGTCAAGTAAAAGCCACAACTCTTTTGCTCCTCTATCAAGTTTAATGAAGAAGCCATAATATGTTATAAGTGCAATAACTTTAGAAACACCTCTTGATACTATAGAAGTGTGTTTGAGTTAGTTAAGAAGGACCAGAGTTTCAAGGCTCCATTCATCAAGAAGAAAGTTTAGAAGGTTTATGGCAGAAGAAACAACTTAAAAAATCTATGTTGGTACAGATAGCTTTGCATGCAAGAATTGAAGAAAAGCCATGGTTCATTGATAGTGGATGTTTGAGGCACATGATAGGAGAGAAAATTAAGTTTATAACCTTGAAGATGATAAATGGTGGCACAGTGAAATTCAGAGATAATACTATTGTCAGAATTGCCAAAAAAGGTACATTAGGTCTAGATAATGGTAGAACTAAAACTAAAAATGTTTGGTATGTATAAGGTCTTAAGCATAATCTTTTGAGTGTAAGTCAAATGTGTGATCAAGGGTGCACACTAAATTTTTATGTATAATGTTGTGAAATTAGAAGAAAAGATTCAAATGTGTTGATTGCATATGCTCAGAGAATAGGCAACAATTTGTATATGCTATCAAACATCAAAGGTCAAAGATATTGTTTGAGTCAGATTGAATAAAGTTGGCTATGGCATAGGAGAATGGGTCACAAAATTTTTGATAAT
The DNA here is from genome assembly GCA_037957365.1 of Torreya grandis. Classification (NCBI taxonomy): domain Eukaryota; kingdom Viridiplantae; phylum Streptophyta; class Pinopsida; order Cupressales; family Taxaceae; genus Torreya; species Torreya grandis. The sequence goes on from JARHVA010009681.1 coordinate 181,988, forward strand.
CTTGTCAACATCAGTAAAAATCAAGTAGTCATAAATATTCCAAAGATTACAAAGCCATCAAACATGCTTTATGAACCTTGTCATCATGGGAAGCAAGCCAGAAGGCGGTTCAAAACAAAATAATATGAGACCACTCAAATGTTAGAGATTGTTCACACTGATCTATGTGGACTTATGAGAACTCAAAGTACTCAAGGTGAGAAATATTTTATATTTATTATTGATGATTTTTCACGTATAACTTGGGTAATATTTTTAAACAAAAAATTAGAAGATTTCAGACATTTTAAAGCATTCAAAGCATTAGTTGAGAATGAATCCAATTTGAAGATTAAGTTTCTAAGATCATATCAAGGAGAAGAATTCATGTTAGATAAATATATTGATTTTTGTGAAGAACATCGAATAAAGAGACATTATTCAACAGCCAGAACTCCACAGCACAACAGAGTAGTTGAGCAGAGAAATAGAATAGTTCAGGAGATACCAAGGATAATGCTAAATAAATCTAAGATACTAGATAAATATTGGAGAGAGGTAGTTTATACAGTAGTGAATATTCATAATAGATCATTATTGAGAGTCAATAGTGTAAAACTCCTTATGAGATATGGATAGACAAACTAGTAATAGTTAATTATTTTAGAGTTTTTGGCAGTAGATGATTCATAAAGAGAACCAACAAAAAATTTGGGAAGTTTGAATCCAAATCAGATGAAAGTATATTTCTTGGTTATTCTTGCAAAATTAAAGATTATAAATGTTATAACAAAATAACCAAGAAAATTGTTGAAATTGAAAGTGTCAGGATAGAAGAAGATGGAACATAAAGAATCAGTGATCTAGTAGACATTCGTGAAATCATTGAAGAGGAAGATTTTGAAGAATCAGATGAAGATGAAAAGAAGAATAAAAAGGACACCAAAAATCCATCCAAATATTTTTAAATAAATTATAATGAAAGTGATATCATCAGGGACATAAATGAAAGAATTCACACTAGAAGAATGATTGTAAGTGAATCTGAGCAACTTAATATCTCTTTGTTGTCCAAAATTTAGCCTAGAACTTTTTTAGAAGCTAGACATGATACGCATTGGGTTAATGCAATTGATGAAGAATTAAATTAGATAGAAAAGAATGACACTTGGGAATTAGTGCCTAGACCAAAATATCACAATGTGATAGGAACAAAATGAGTTTAAAGAAATAAGCTGAATGATAATAGAGAAGTGACCAAGACTAAAGCAAGATTAATATGTAAAGGAAATGCTCAAATTGATGGAATAAATTTTGAAGAAAATTTTGCACCAGTGGTAAGGTTATAGGCTATTATAATGTTTCATGCATATGCAGTGTTTAAAATTTTCAAAGTGTTTCATATGGATGTCAAATCTACCTTCCTGAATGAAAATCTAGAAGAAAAGGTCTACATTGAGTAGCCTGAGGGATTTATTCTCTCAAATATTAGTATCTGTGTATGTAGATTGAAGAAAGCATTGTATGGATTGGAACAAGATCCCAGAGCTTGGTATGCAAGACTTGATAAGTACCTACAAGGTTAAGGTTTTAAGAGAGGATTTGTTGACATTAATGTCTACATAAAAATAGAAGGTGCACATCAATTGATTATTGTGATATATGTTGATAACATCATTTTTGGAGGAAATATTGAAAACATGACCAAAAAAAAATTTAATAATATGCAAAAATAATTTGAGATGTCTATGCTTGGAGAATTGTCATTTTTCTTAGGATTGCAAATATTTTAGTCAGATAAAAGAATTTTTATATCTCAAAGTAAATATACCAAGGAAATGTTGAATAAATTTGGTATTGAGGATTGTGTACCAGTTGGCACACCAATGTGTATAGGAAATAAGGTGAGCAAGGATGAAGATTTACCTATTGTAGATTAATCTTTGTATAGATTTAAGATTGGTAGTCTTTTATATTTGATAGCATCAAGGTCAAACATCATGCATGCAATAGTTATGGTTGCAAGATATCAGTCATCTCCAAAATATAGTCATGTTCAATTGGTGAAGAGAATATTCATTGGATTATGGATTGTAGTATCCTACAGGCAAATATTTCACTTTGGTTTATTATATAGATTTAGATTGGGTAGGGTGTTTGGATGATAGAAAAAGTATAAGTGAAGGAGTTTTCTTCCTTGGTGATAGCTTAGTATCATGGCTAAGCAAGAAGAAAAATTTAGTATCACTTTTTACAGCTGAATTAAAATATATTACAATGGTATTATGGTGTACTCAAGTTCTTTGGATGAAGCAAACTTTGGAAGATATCAAGGTAAAATATGATGAACCTATTTCTATTTTTTGTGACAACACAAGTGCTAATAATATTTTGAAGAATCCAGTGATGCATTCAAGAACAAAACATATTCCCATTAGATATCACTTCTTGAGAGAACAGGTTGTAGATCAGCAGGTTAAGATGAAGTATATTAGTACTACAAATTATATTGCAAATATTTTCACAAAGGCATTACCAAAATACACATTTGAGTATCTACGAGAGAAGTTAGGAGTAATTTCTTTTACTTCCTACCATTGAGGTTTAGCATCAGTTGAGGGGGAGCTAAGTGTTAGCTCTAGGTAGGCCCCTTGCCATTGATGTTTAAGGGGGATAATAATAGGTAGAGGTACAAGTATAGATACAAAAATAGGTATAAGTAATAGGTACAAGTTGCTACAATAAGGGGGAGTTACTGTATATTTTTTAGATGGTAGTATGTGTAGGTTTCAGGATGTGACAATTTTAATTTGAGGTTGCCATCAATGAAAAAGGGGGAGATTGTTAGAAATATTGTCATTGATGTCAAAGGTCTAGCATTATTGGTGATAAAGTCCCCATTGCATTTAATGGTGTTTTTAATATTCATATATTGGCTAATGTGTGTTAATATTTATTTAATATTAATGAGCATATTTTTGGTTGTATATAAGTCAAAAGAGGGCCCATGGAGAATTCAAAGATTCATGGGGTAAAAGATTAAAGATGAATGGGATACATTTTCTCATGAAGAGTCATCTTGAAGAATTCAAAGAGTCACCATGTGCAAATAAAAGAGGGTATGGTGCATTTTTCCATGAAGCGACACTTTGAGGAATATGAAAAGTCACCTAGATAAAGACAAAAGAGTAAAGGACACTTTTTCTTATGAAGGGTCACCATATGACTTTTAAAATGTAAGGATACGAAGGTTCATGCAAGTTTGGTGCAATTTTCCATGAGGATTGAAGGGTCACAAAGGGTAAATACCAAAGGTCATTTGGAAAGCTATAAATAAAGGATTGAGAAGCCATTTGTAATATGCAATAGAGTGCATGGTTTGTATTTATTTTTAAAGAGAGAAAATAAAGAGATATTTTATAGTTCTATTATGTGTTGAGTAAGCAACATTAAGAGATAGTTGTGTTTTATACACAAGCTGAGTTGGTACTCCTGCAGGTTGGTGCTCATAAATAGTTTATGTGTTGGTGCTCGGTAAAGGGGTTGGTACTCCTAAAATTTGGTGCTTGTGAACTTTGTAATTTGATTTGGTGCTCATTCATATACTTGAGATTGTTCTCCATGATTTTTCCCACTTTGGGTTTTCACGTAAAAATTGGGTGTCTCTCTCTCTCTCTCTTGTGTGGTGCATATTATTGTTTCAGTTTTATTGCATATCTTGAATATGTGGTTAAGTGGTTAAATAAGAATAATTTAATTAATAAATAATATATATAATATATAGATTTACCCCCCCCCTCCCAGTATATTTCATGCTTAACATATCTATGTATGTATGTATGTATAAGGTCGTAAAAACTAGGTTAGTACCCTTCACATCATAAATTAGGTAAAATTGAAGACCATTTTTCTAAGGATGATATCTCCTATGAGTTTTAAAACTACTATAAAATAGTTTGTAGAAAACAAGAAAGGAAAGATATAAATTATAAAGCCAACAAAATAAAAGAATTTTGTTCATGGAAATCAAGAATTAGATATAAAACCCCTATGTCATAGATAAATCATAGAGTAGCACTGAATTAAATTCAATAAATTATGATCATATTTATTTTTAGCATATGGGAATCTTGTGTTTTATAGATATAGAATGAAAATCAAAAGGAAATCATGTTTATAAAAATATATGGGTTCGCCAATATGTTTTTCCCTATTTTAGTTTAACTATTAAAATAATATCTAAAGATTTTAAAACATGTGAAAGAATCTAAATAACAAATATATATTATTATTTATAACTTTCTAAATATAGAACCATGTTTTTTTTGGAAAATACCAAGCAAAAATGTACTTAGCTTAGATCTAGGTTCCTGGTTGACTATTTATAATGTTTAAGAGTATGAATTAGTAAAATCATATAATTTGAATGGGTATGATTAGAGCCAAAATATGAAGCTTCTATTATACAATTTTTTCTTCCCTATAAATTATCACATGTTATTCATGTTTATTGATCGTGGACACTTTCGAGTTGACTCTAACTAATGTTTGATAGTGAAAAATAAAACTTTGATATTGTCAGAATAGTAGTAGGATCTAAGAATATTCCTAGAAAGAATTTCACTCCCTATAATTAGAATTGGCTAGCTATGTCCTTTGATTATGAACTTATTTGTATTGATTTTGATGAAAATAAGACTATTTCATATTTTGTGCCTATTTTGACTAATATTGTTAATGCACTTTTAGATCTAGAAAATAATGCAGAGGTACTCAAAGAAAAAACTTTATTTCTTACACAAAAATTAAATTAATATCAAATATGGGGTATCTGGTGAAATGGATTAAGTTAGAATGACCTTTTTAAGTCCCCATTGAATTACCAAGCATTTTTCTACATTTTCAATACTCCAAAGAGGGCTCAAACTTGAATTTAGTTCTCTGAGTAACTTATATGTGTGAAATTTTGAATAAAAGTATAGATTCTAATTCTTATATTATAACATTTGTAAAACCATCCAAATGTGAATTTATCCTTTTTAAACTCTGATTCTAGCTTCAAAAATTCTATAGATAGAACATGTAATATTTATATAGCTTTTGAGAGTGTGTAGCATCATCTAAAATTCCTTAGAGTAGATTTTTATTTGTAGATATTTTGAATTAAAATTAAGATAACCATTGTCATGCAAAATATAAATCAAACAGATAAAATAGGACTCAAAAAAATGTGGCCCAAAATAAACTATAATGATTACACTTGGACAAATCTGATCCACACATTTTGGTCTATAGGCCCAAAATTGTCTAGAATAATAGACTTGTATATAAAGATAAAAGACCGAAATTTGGTATCCTTGTGATAAATTGCAAAGATGAATAAAAATGGATAATACATATGAATTATGTAGAGAAGACTCAATAAAATGAACCAATATATACCCTATTGGTCATCAATATTCTGTGTGTTTAAAATTTTAGTAAATGACATTAAACATGGGCTTGTACATAATTTGGGTGTCTACAAAGTTATTTCATCCATTCATTTGAGAAACTTTGATGCCCTTCAAGAGTCCCTTGGCTTCAAATAAATTATTGGAATTATATCCAATATCCAAATAAAATATTAAGAGTGGTTGGTCCTCATGATCTCTTAAAATGCACCCATAACTTGTAGGATCATGATTGCCTTTAAAATCCCTATCAAAGACAAATTTGATGCCATCTAGATTTTGATCCTTTAGAAAATGATACATTAATTCCAATACAATCATATCCCATGATAACCATAGGAGTATATAATAAAAAGTTCCAAATTAATTCTAATATTGTATATAAAATGTTTAGTACATAAATTAGAACTTGAGTTATTATCAACCAATATGCTATCTTTTTTATTGCCATCTATGAATGATTTTATTAGTAATGGTCATTAATATGAATTATCATGTAGGATATCCTCTTCATTAAACACATTTTGAGTAGATATTATATTTTTATAGAATAAATTAATAGTGGATGCATGATAATGGGGGGCAAAATGTGGAGTCCTAAAGTGCCACTTTTTTCTAGAAATATAAATAACCAAACTTGGAGAGACTTTTAGAGACACTTCGACAAGTATTTTATTGATAAAATAAGAATATGATTTATGGAATTTTTAATATAGTTTATAAATATATAAATTTATTTAATACCCATCTAAGATAAATATGAAAATTTAATTCATTTCTAACTATCACATAGTATTTTTGTGAAAAATAATTGAACTGCATGTGTAAGAACAAAATTATTTGAAGTAAATAAATAATTTTTGTATGAAATTGTACATAGGGATATAGAAAACATTCAATATTTTTAAGTTTTTATTAATTTTTCAATTAACCTATTTTATAAATAAATTTTATAATTCAATAAATTTGTAAAAAAGAAACTACAAGTGTACAGATAAAACTATTTGACCTTAACTATATTAAAATCATTTTTTTTAACATAGCCAATGATGTGTAGATTGTTGGGATACATGTTTAATTAAAAAATTTATTTTAACAATAAAAAAGGTATAAATATATTTGTAAATATATATGTATAAACCATAATGATGTATGTTTTGTAAGAATTAAGTAATAATTAGAAATAATAACTTAATATTAAACAAAAAAGTGTCCGGACACTAAGTTCTACCCAATAAAAAATCATATAATTTTTTAAAAAATTAAATGAATTTTCCTACTTAAATGTGTCTATGAATGTGAAAATAACTTATAAATTTACAAAAATTCATGTGGGCAAGACTAGTGTAGGTTTAAGAGTAGGTTTAGATCCTCAATGCCTTAAACCAAGGCTATTTTCAAAGGAAAAGAACTTAAGTTTTAAAAATTAAAAACAAAGGGAAAATAAAATTTTCAAATGGTGTGATCCATTTATAAAGGGTTTGCACCCTATTAATTATAAAGGATGCATCACTTATGGATTTTAAAGGGTGTGCACCCTATGCAATGAAAAGGACGCACACCCTTTGTAGTGCATGGCATAGGGTTTTTAATGTTTGTAATAGATGTATATTTATTGAAACAAAAATTTTAGTATAAAATTATATTTAATTTTTATTACATAATAATATTATGTAATAAAAATTAAATGTACGCTTTTACTTTACTTATTTTTTTCAATATAAGTTATGGTCACTCTGAGTCTTTTGAAATCAATTTCAGAGATGTATAAGTTACTATTTAGAAGATGTTTTTACAAAATCCAATCTATTAAGTAATTAATATTTATACTTTTAGTATTGAACATTAATTTCTTTGGGTGTAAATTTTACACTTAGCATCATTTTGGAGAAACCTAGTCATTTTTCTTGTTTTGTTTTTGGGCCTTCTAAATTGATTTTTGACATTTTTAGGAGTTTTACATGTATTAAAAATTAATATTAAAAATGTTTCATATCTATAAGATAATGATAATTGATAGGATATTGATACACATATTCATGTACACACTACAACATTTAAAATATTTAAATTTACCCTCTAAAAATTTTTCCAATCCATTGAAGGAGGAGTATCGTACTCTTCACAAACTTTAGGATGAGTACATCGAGTTCCACCATTTTCACTAGCATAATAATAAGTCAGTGGAACACTTCACCAAAATGTTCCACTACTACACCACATGTCTACATGAGAGCTAAATTGAACAACATAATGTGTTTTAAATTAAATCAAAGTAACTTCACCTTATATCCCTGCAATGATAAAGTTTTATGATTTTTACACTGTGGAAATCTTAGAATAATTCTTCGAAGATTTAAGTCAAGGAAAAGATGGATCAATGTCTCACCTCTTCATCCAATATTGTGCACAAAATCTAGCCCATACATAACTAATCATCTCAACCTCATACACAAAAGCATAACAATTTTGGAAAAAGAAAGAACACTAATAAAAATACACAAACCATGAAAGATCTTGCACCTTATAATTTATAAAAAGGGAAGAAATCCAATGACAAGTGGTGCAATAAACATTACTCACACACCCATGACAAATCATAATATATTTTTTACAAAACATTTTCTTATGTAGGACCTGCATACCTTCCCTTGAAGATGAATGAAACTAATCTAGGTGCCACTTATCTGAGCACTAGATATCCACTGATGTAGACTCCTATAATTAGTAAGAGAACCTCTTCCATGTTAATATTTTAGGTGAATTGTTAGCTTATTCAAGTAATAATTTACATTAGACATCAAAATAACATCATTTCACGAAGCATGTCTTATATTCTATGCCTTTAAATTAATATGTATTCCAATATATAATCCTTTGGGTTTCTTCAAGGGAGGGGTATACATGTCTGATGATAATGTATTTTTTAGTGAAAATTCAAGTTTATAGAGGATAACATCAATTGTGACATTGCACATTTAGAGGACTATGAAATCTTGTTAGGTATATTGTATTTGTATGTCTACGATGCTACATATTAAGAAAAAACTAAAGAGGTGCATAATACATATTAAATATTACTTCTTTAATCTCATAGAGTTAGCTCTAATGATAAAAGTTGCCTTGGTATATTCCAGACAAGTTATAAACATATGCCTACATGCAAGAGTTTGTGTTGCTCATGATCTATCTTGAGAGACTTATGTGGTAAATAAATTAGGCATTGGTACTAGTGTGCACAATGCAAATAAATTTGTAGTAGTAATAAATCAATAAGTTTCTAAAAAAATAGGTTGGATTATTCATAGATACTTAAGGTATTTTGACACATTGTCCAATTAAACAATAAAAATATTTATCTCTAGGATCCACTATTATAAACATCTCTCTGTAGTGAAAAATATATTATAAGGATGAATTTTAAGGATAATTACAAAAGCTCCTCAATCATGGAAAGATCAAGCCTAACTCTTCTCCTTGTTAGAGTTTGATATTTCTCACAACCAATAAGAATGGGTAATGGTGTCTTTATATAGACTTTATCAAACTCAAAAAAATAAAAGTGAAGAATAAATACCCATTTTAGTGCATTGATGAACTCTTACTAGCTCTAAGGCATGTAGTACTATGTTCCACATCTCATTCATACAAATACAATCTCCACAAAAATATGTTATAGACCTATAAAGGTGCAATGTCACAAGTGATGGTGTCCTCCATAGGCTAAAATTTATATTATAAGTTGCATTATCACCAGACATGTATACCCTTCCCCTGTTGATGCCACACCAAGAGTATTGATTAGCATATTTTAGTGGAGAGGCATAAGGCACTAGGCCATGCCTTTCATGATAATGTTCTTCTCACTCCCACTATTAATTATTACATGAATTGGATAACCCTTTACCCAAAACATGGTATGGAAGAGAATTTCTCTCTCCATAAATGTGTTTATAGTATTGGTGGTGGTGTTCAGAATAGTTAAAGTGGTTCAAATTCATTGATTTTCATGGGACCAAATATAGACTATGTAAGCAAGTATTTTCACATGTAGGATTCATAGTTTCCATGGGTGTGTGACAAATGTTGATGGTATCACTTATCATTAGAATTCTTGCCTTTGTCTATAGTAGAAGTTGTAGTATCTTCAAGTTTTATGTAGCCTTATTATCTTGCTTTTTTTTGTGAAAATCATTCTTATTTTGTGCATGAGGGTGAGATGAGGATTTTTGAATGGGATAGCTCTTGTACGTGGAATTGGATGAATAGGTGAGATGCTACTTCATCTTTTCCTTAAATTTTATCTTGGCAGCATTGTGAGAAACATGCCCCAAATTATTGTAAGTAAAAAATTGATGTTTTCAAATATATAAGGTACACTTTTGTTGATGAAATTCATTACCTTATGTTGTTCAATAAAGTTCTCACAAAACTATGAGGTGTATTCATATAAATCATATGTGTTTTCATCTTTAAAGAGGTAAAGAGGATAGTCCTCCTCATTTGGGCATCAAAAAAATTCTTCCAAGACCTGATTGTAACATAATCATATGCATGTTACATGCATCATAGTGTTTTCCAAGATCACTACATCAATGAATGTAATGGCTCAATGAAAAAAGAGAAGCAAATGCATAGAGTTACTAAGTAAGAAATCAAACATGAGAATAATACAAAAGCTTGTATTCAATTCCACTCATCTTAACATTAATTTACAATAGGTTCACTAAATATCACAAAGGAAGTGTAACTTCCACCTATAATAATGTTCAAGGTTCCAAGAATGGAATGTAACTCTATTATCTGAAATAACCAGTCAAAGATTAAAACCTAATGGCTAATAATGATGGTCAAGTAATTTCCTAAGACCAAGGACACCTAATCAAGTTGAATCCTCATGTGTAATAATAATCCAAGTGAATAGGAAAATATAAAGAAAATAATATCCGACACTAACACTTCCTTTAAGTGTAGCATAGGTGGGTAAAATAAATGGATCTAGACAATAAGGCCTGATAAGGTACCCATGTATAAATAAACTCTCATAAAGTGGAGAAAATTATAAAACCCATAGGAAACCCCTGCTCGCCCCCCCCCCCCCCCCCCCCCCCACAAAAAAAAAGAGAGAAAATAAGAAGAGAGAACTATAAGGCCCCCTTAAAGATGATGTTGAAATAGTTCTCACTCCAAGTATAGCTCACAAGACATACCAATGTTGATAATGAGATCCTTTGCCTAAAGATTGAAGAAGCTCCATCCACATTGAATAATGTTTCTTCCTTTTTACATCAGAATAATAGAAGGTGTGTACTAAAAATATACCCATTCCACAATGGAATATCAAGGCAACAATATGAAGATATTTGAAAGAGATCCAAAAATAAGTTGTGGCATAGGAATGATAAGATCTTGCACAAGAACTAAATTTAATGCAACTAAAGTGAACCTATCAAAAGAAGCACATGGAATATTCACTAGAAGATTGGCCATGTAAAGAGGAGAGCTCATATCAAAAACCATCAAAACTAAATAAGATATTATAGATGAAACACATAAATATATAATATGAATATCCATAGGAACATATGAGTCATTGAAACTCTCAATGAATGTACTCACATTAGAAATAGTATACTCCTCCAAAGTACAATACTATGAAGGCTCTATAAAAGAAACATTTTGCAATGGGATGGAAGTAGAATATGCAATGAGACAAGTAAGTGTAGGTAGAATCTCATCCTGTAGTGGTGGTTTGATGGAAGGAAGAGCATATTCTACCATGAACATGTCATTATAAGAAATAAGAGTAGGAGGATGGAGTACAATTGTATCTAAAGAGATGAATGAAGAGGAGGAGGAGGAGTGACATAAATCTCAATAATATCTCTCAAAAGAGACTAGAAGATGCTCCAAACAATGAAAAGATATGAAATATATTCCACATGGAAATGAAGATCCATGAAAGCATGTAATAGTAAAATACTAAGAACCTTGTCACAAGTTTAAGCCCACTTATTATATTGGTCTAGGTTAGAAGGGGCAGGAATTTATCCATATAGGATTGGATTAAAATTCTTGATTATCAGCAAGTGTTCCATATAATCATGTCAATAAGTATAGTTAATATTTCTAAGAATAACCAATAGTGTGGAATCAACTCTCCTCGTCAATTGTTATCTCTTAAGTAGAATCGACATGATTGAAAGAAGATGCTAAATAAGTGTAATGAGATAAAACATTGCACAAGTGACATGCATGCTCAATGAATGGATGCCAATCGTAGGTGATAATGCATCCAAGAATATGAAATCAATCACTATAGCGATCATTAAAGTGGCACACAAGTCATAGAAACTAAGTGTATACATAAAAAATAAAGTAGGGCCCATAAAAACCCCTCCAAGATAATTAATAATGAACCCCCCTAAATTTATAAGTACAATACACACTTAATGTGAGGACATCAGACTCGGCTAAAAATGCATCTAGATAGGTAAGAGAAAATAGTGAAAAAATGCCAATGCACATCTCAGTAAATGAACATCAGATGTAGTTGAAGATATGTCCAAATGTGATTGAATAATTAGTGCAATGATCACCAAATGAGTACATGTGAAAATGAAAATAAAAAAAACAAGTGGATGTTTGACTCTATTGATAATGTTTCCATGTATAAATATCAACAAGACATATAAAATGTTGTGAGGGGATATAGCTGCCTCTCAGATCAAACCTCACCCTCTGGTGGAAGAAAGTAAACTAGAATTATTGAACAAGGGTCACAACATGGGGGTCTGGTGGTAAAATCCCCTAGCAAGGTCAAGGGTGGCATGTAAAGCACACTCCTTGTCATGATATAGGTCAGGGTCGAGGGGCATCACCCCTAGTGCCAAACATAATTTGGAGCTTGATCATGAGTGGAATTTTTACAAATACTTGTTGTAAGATTTATTTAGAAACTTACTCATTTTTTGTTAGAATTATTTTCTTGTGTGCCACTATTAGATATGTCTAATGTGAACTTTTAAAGTTTTTTTTCTCTCCATTGTTTAAGGTTGAAAAAACCATTCAAAATTCTTGCTTTACCCTATCAAATAAAAAATATGTATAGTCTAACCATTCATCCAAATCTCATTGGATCTTATATAATCAAACTATTATACATTATATTATGTCTCAAAATAATTATGTCACAATTCATCATTTTGCACATCATAAGTTAATGTCAATTCAAAATATATATAATTTCACATGAGAAAAAAAATCATTAGTTATTATTAAAAAATATATAATAACTAAAATATTTTAAAATAAATATAAATATACCAACACATACAAGGGTTCAAAATAAATAAAATAACAAAAAAATGGTTAAAAAATTATGTAGCCTACTTCATCTTTTAATAAATAATGAAAGAAATCTATCGACTAATTTTTTTTTAATTAACAAGAGATAAATTTTCAAAATAAATAATTAATTGAATTATAAAGGATAAATTATAAATTAATCACATCAAAAGGATTAATTTTATGTGTGTGTATGTGTCTATGTATCTATATACATACATATATGTGTGTGTTTGTGTGTGTGTATCTATATGTACACACACACACACACGTGTGTGTGTGTGTGTGTGTGTGTGTGTGTGTGTGTGTGTGTGTGTGTGTGTGTGTGTGTGTGTGTGTGTGTGTGTGTGTGTGAATCTGTGTGTATGTAAATCTATGTGTGTGTAACTATTTGATTTAATAGATGGAAAAAATGTAATATACTTAATGAATTTTTTTGAAAAATTATCTTTGCTCCTATTCTCTCTTCTTTGTCAAACAGTGACCTTGACTTGCATTGAAACTGTGATACCAAGTAGGAATTTCCCCCATTGCCTCACTAGTCCCTGCTACCTATTCATTGGTTTCCTCTCCTCCTCTGGGAAAGCTCGACCACTCTTATTACCTTATGAAACCACTTAGGATTCATAATCTATATATAACTAAAATCCCCTCTGGATACAAACCCTAGAAGTATCCTTAGCCTACAGTATCTCTACACGTTCATCTAATGGACCATGCACTAGTGGAAGGATTTGATGGCCTCTATAGTGATAGGTCCAAAATGTATCATCTTGCTCATGTTTTCAGCCTAAACAACCAAGGCAAGACTAAATAACACAAATATGCCCCTCCCACCCTGGTTGGAATGGATCTAACTATGGTGATAGATAAAAATTCCAAAGGTAGCAAGAAGGTATGGGAGGCACTCAAATATAAACCTTCAGCTCCCAAATATTTTTTATCTATCGTGACTAGTAGGTCCTTTAAGCAGCAAGGGCTACCCCTAAAACTTTTTCCTCTTAACAAATTAGTGTCCTTTGATGTTGAAGCAAAGGAGGAGATTTTGGATCTTTAGGACTTATTTTCCTCAGAGGGTGTTATTTTTTTATTCCATAATTTATGTCCATCCCTCACTAGCCTCCATAAATGGATTTAGAGAACGCATAGCCCTTGATGATAGGTAAGGTGAAAATACATCCCACTACCAAAGGCTTTTTGGTTATTGTATTTTATCTCTTAGAAGATAAGGAGAAGATACTAGACTGTGTTTGGTTTTGGGACCAACACATTCTACTTATGAGACTTTGGTTTCCAAGTTTCAACCCAACTACTAAATCCTTCTCAATTAGACCCATATGGGTTTAGTTCCCTTACCTTCCCTTTCACTTTTGTGGTGCAACAAGATTAATATCCATAAGTAATACTTTAGGTGAGATTCTGCACATTGACCAAGATATTACCATGTCCTCCCACACTAATTTTTTATAATTTTGGTTAATATGGACACCTCTAAAGCTCTACCTACTCATGTAAACCTGAAACTAGACTTTGGCATCGAACCCAACCTCTCGAATATGAGGGTTTTCCTTTTTAGTGTCATCATTGGTTTGAAACTGGTCATTTGACCATGTCTTATGAAAGTTCAAAAAGAATAAAATAATCTACATGGTGGAAGCACACTAATTATGATCTTTGTATTGTGCATGGTGAAGATCCAGATGTGGAATATTCTAGGAAGGATGGTTTAAAACCAGTCACAGAAGCCCTAAAATGAGGTTTTCCAGTCTAGGACCAAAGGAAGATGTTGTAATTTTTTATCAAATAGAGGGGGGTTCTAAGTTTGATCCCAACACTTTAGTTGAGGTGTTGTTAGATTCATATTTAGAAACCTCTACCGAAACTATCTTTAGGGGGGAAACCTAAAGATTGAAATTTCAAGGGTAGAATCAAATAATGTGGGATCAACGAAAGAAAAAACTCAAATCTTTAAATCAATTTAAATCTCGTTACTAGTGGAATTGTAACCTATAGAAGACAAGACATGGATCAAAGTGTAGAAAAATTAAAAAATGTAAAAGAGATGAGGCCCAATCTTCTAGTATATCTCTCCACTCAGAAGGGCCTTTAGGAAAAAAAATTGGTGGAAGTTGGTGGTAACATATGAACTATGTTTGGTCCTATGATTTATTTTTGTTTATGGTATTCTTTTATAAGTTTACCTAATAGATGGGTTGTTGAAGGAAGGTAGCTTTTTCTACACAATTGTGTTATTTTTTGTCTCATGACTTTTTGTGTCTATTTGTTTACCACTGGAAGAAGCATCCCATTTATACTTTCATTTCTATCTTTCACTCTCCATTGTATTATCTTTGGGATCCTATAATCTTGTGACTTTTACCTATCAAATGAAAAAAATATCAAAAGTTACTATAGCTATAAAAAATTATTATATTATCCAAATAATTAAAAAAATGCAATAAAATATTCCTTTAAACCATAATCAATTTGACAATTAAAAATATATATATACCATATGTTTTTTGCACCAATACATTTAACAATTTAATTTAATGGGTATAATAGGGAGATGTCATAGTGCAGGGTCTTATGGGATCAATAATCTGAAGATAGTGCTACTTGAGAGGACTATGATGAGTTCTACAAGTGATTTTCATATTAATTTTCTTGATTTGATGTTTCATACTATGTTATCTTTATATTAAATCATGTTTTTAATTCAAAATTAATGTTTAAATAAGTGTCGTCAGGACGATGACTGGCTTTAGGGGGAAGGATGTTACAACCTGATTCCTCACTAAGCAAACTTACTTAATTATCTATAGATATTTATAGTTAGTGGTATGATTTGATTATTATTTTTTAACCTATGAGTTATAAGTTGTTATGGGATAGTTTAATAGTACTTGGATTACATGATTGCATTGCTATGAGTTAGTTATAGTGCATATTCTTTGCATTGTAATTATGTTGATTGCTATTTCAGCAATATTTTATTATATACATGTTATGATGTATGGACTAACTACCTTATTGTCATGAATTGGATGCAGGAGATATTCATCCCTTAAAGCATGATGAAGAGAGAGCATCATTGAAGATGATGACGTAGATGAAGATGTTTGGGGATGACAGAGGAATAGGTAGAACCCGAACACACAACATGTTAAATAACCCCCATTATATGTATAATTTGAATGGTTAGTGTTAGTGTATTTTTGATTTTATTGCATTTAGATAATTGTTTATACACAATTAATTTTGTGTGTTAGCTTAAATTATGCTTAGATGAATTAATTTTGTGTGATTGTGTTTTTGTTGTGCTAAGATGTTGACTACTAATATTTAAAAAAATAAAAATTTATGTGACTAGTGTTTGGTACTACTGTATGTAGACTAACCAACATATCTGAATAATGTTGAGATCATAAACTAGTTCTCTCTATGATATTCAGAAATATCATTATAAGGCTTAATGTCTTAATATAGATAGATAACACTATTAATAGAAAATGACTTAATATAAATAGTTATCATTATTAAAATAGGGTTATAAATTATATGAGAGAGAAAAGCTTCATTAAAAAAATAAAATAATTAAACTAAAATTGTGTTATTAAGGGAATAATAAAAAAAACATAAAAATGAAAGGAGCACTAACTTTAAAAGAAAGATATTCATGCAAAGAGAGAGAGAGAGAAGAAAAGGGGGTGGCGACAGGGAAGGAGAAAAAGAGAAGAGGAGAAGGAATTGGAGAGTAGATATACAACCCGTGGTAGAGGAGAAGGAAGGATAGCGTAAGAGGACTTCTGCTATTGAATGGGTACCGTCAAGAGGTTAGTGGTGGTTATTTGTATTAATTCATTAAAAAAATTGTAATTACTAGTGTCTGACTTGCATGGTAAACTATGTGAGTTTATAGGAGGAATTTTGTGATTAAGTCGACTTTCAGTTATATATTGTGATTTATGGATATTGTTGATTTATAACCCATTATATGGTTCCAATTCGCAAGATAATCACAGTGATCTTTATAAAATAAATTTAGCCAGTTAAAATTAATTTGGCCAGTTAACTTATGATAGGTTTTAACTATATGTATATTTATTATTGATAACTACGATTTTGAATGTTAGTTGATAATATTAATGATAATACTAATAATAGTCTCAATAAATATTAGATTCTATATAATTAACATTTTGTGTAACCTAATGTCAGAATTGTATATATTATTAAATGAATCTGTGTATATATGAAGCTTCTTAAGCGATCTGTGAATATATACATATTACAGTCAGATAATTAAATATACTATTCGCTTATGTCATTATTTACCCAGTTCAATATATTATCTACTTATATCATATAATTTACTTATTTCTATGGTATGATAAATTCAGTGATATACTCATACGTTCAATTATCTAAATTATATAACATGCGGTAAATATGAGTATGATAAATAAAATGATTTATTTAGTTATATGAAGTATGGAGTCGAAGTGGTATAATGAAGTCGTTGGTAACTTTAAGAAGAAAAAAACAGTGACTCACAAAAATACATGAACTGGAGAGTAGTATAAATCAATCAACAGAAATATACATTAGTAGGCATATTGTTAACAGCGAATTATATATTGTATATACAGTGTATATATATAATCTTTAATGTACAATGATTTATGCACATGTGATATATATGCAATGTGATTAAAACTCAAGCGCTGATATATATAGATATAACGAAATCAATAAACTATTTTACATTTGTAAATTTTATGACACCATTTATATGTGCTCTATTTATAGTGACAACCAATAATGTCCGGGCAAAAATATATATATAGCGAAACCCTATGCAATATATATATATATATATGTATATATATATATAGATATATATATATATAACTTAGTTTGTTAAAATCTTTGTATCTTCTTCTGTACAAGATATTTAAGTTTTACAGAACAATAATTCAAAGATATTTGGATACAGATTATAGATATGCAAATTAAATCTGATGAATAATGAATCGTTTAAAGGAGAGATTCAGGAACTATATCCCTGCTTAGTAATAGCTTGGATCTATTTTAAATTTATATACTGGATAGAATTACATATCTTCAAGAATATTTTTGCATACAATGATTTACATTGGAAAAGAGGCTATAGCAATTCTATAATGAGATTTCTATAATTAAAAAATCGCCAATTTCTATTATTTCTATAATTAAAAAAAGTTCTATAATTATTATAATTATAATACCTATAGGCTATAAATGCAAAATCACTACATATTTGCCTCATTATGGTAATGTATTCAATAATTGAAAAGAGGCTATAGAGATTTACAGTGATTTTTATATTTGCATTAAGTGATTTAGGGTATAGTGCATTTCATAGTATATAGTGATATCAAGTCTATAGCAATAGTATAAGGTAGTTGATTCTGGTTTATGGTTCATTAATGAGAGTATCTATATATTGTGCTACTAAATGCATTACTAAATAACTATATTTGATGTATCGACTATTATTAAATATATTGTGCACTATATATTTAGTCTAAAGTATGTGAACTATATCTTTTTCATAGATAATACTAAGATACTCGTATCAATATCATTATTTCTATGAGGTATTAGGATTAAAGTATAATTGTACTATTATTTTAGTGCATTGAATGATCTTCATGATGTGGTATTGAAATAAACTATGAATATGACATTATATCTAAATATAATCTATCTATTGTGTGTGCATTAAGGTGATACAAAGTAATATACATCAAGATGAAAATATATTTAAATAGGGATCAAAACTATGGAGGAGTATTACATTATTGAATCTCTTATCTTATAAAAGAGTGTCAATGTATCTTGTGAATACAAAAGTTGTAACGATTGTTGAAGTCATATGAAATCATTGTCTATAATTTTAGATAACTGTTGATTTTTATAATATTTATATATTGTTGGATGTTTGTAGTCACAATGTGTGTGTATGTGTGTGTGTGTGTGTGTGTGTGTGTGTGTGTGTGTGTGTGTGTGTGTGCATTGGGTCATATACCTATATATATAGTTAATGGATTGTTAACAAGTTATAAGATTTTGAGGGATAGGGAACTATAACC
Organism: Torreya grandis; assembly: GCA_037957365.1. Classification (NCBI taxonomy): domain Eukaryota; kingdom Viridiplantae; phylum Streptophyta; class Pinopsida; order Cupressales; family Taxaceae; genus Torreya; species Torreya grandis. The sequence goes on from JARHVA010009681.1 coordinate 200,904, forward strand.
ATATGAATATAGTCTCTTAGAAAATTAATAAATTATTTAAATTATGTTCATATGAGGTATAACTTGGTTATGAGTTATCTAATTCTATAAAAATATTATAACTAACTATTGATGTGTGTGTGTGTATGTGTAGTATTAAAATTTTATGTACGGTACACATTATGAGTATATTAATATGTACAAGTGCTTATACATAGATAACATATATTAGGTCATCGTGATGTGTGCTTATAAGTTAGTGTTCTTTTGATTGGTAAAGACTAAGTTATAGATTCTTGAAGAATAGAAAAACTATTTATATATGCACACAACTTTCTAAAATATGACAAATTATTTAAATGAAATTATTATGTTCTCGTGAGAATTATGACTTACTTTATTATGACTAGTTGTTTGAAATTGAGTAGTATGTGGATAAAAGGATGGACTATGATATTGGGCTTTGTCATAGAATGTATTTTATTTGAATATACTTATGGAAATTAGTAGTATGCAATCTGAGCATAGATTATACTTGGTTGGTATAAATTATATTTGATACTTTTTATTATGTGGTAAATAATATAGTGGTAATTCATTCATACATTTGACGGATTAAATATATGCATTGATTATTCATGTGTTTAACATGTTTTATGATTTCTAGTAGGAAGTAATCTGTATGAATCTATTGGTTATATTTATGTTAAACAAATCTTTCATTAATGGTACTAAGTAGTGAGATAGACTTCACTAGCTTATTAGCATCAGAATGTCAAATGAAGGTAATCCAATCAAGTGGTGTATATGAATTTAACTGATCTTAAAGATCAATAACTATTGAAAACTTTGACCAAAGTAATGTTTACTTAAACATTGTCATTTTATGTGTATGATTTAAATATTTATACAAAATCATATTAGAATGGATTCTTTCATGGTACACTATATGTTCTTAAAAATCATACAGCACATGGATACTAGCTTGCCTCTCTAGATTCATACACCATCACTATTTACTCATCCATGAAAGGAGGGTCATTCCTTAATGGGACATTGTGGGGGGGATCAATGGTCTGTGGTTGGTGTGGAAAAGTGCTCAGATAATGCTCTCCCTTCCCACAACAGTACTTCTTTGGAGATGACACTTGAAATTGCAATAGATACTAGAGTTTGAGGAACTCATACTCTGTAGAGCTTTGTATCTTGTACATTGTATTGTATTTATTATTATTGAAAAAATAATCTGATGAAATGTAATTATTTACTTATTGTACATTGACAATAGTGGTTGTATGTTCATATTAGTTGTGGATGAACATCTATAATTAATTTTTATATTTAGTTATGTTTTGTTCCTTATGATGATAGTGATTAATAACAAGTAATTGTTACATGCTTATATTATAGCTAAGATTATTAATGTGCTTTGGATAGATCACTAGTTATATTCTCATGGTGAAATCTAATGAAAGAATACATTAATTAAATAAAAATAAATTATTACATTTTTCTAAGTCAAACCCAATGGAGTTGTTACACAAACACTGGACATAATATTTTCTAGTTTTCAAGAGGTGACAGATTATTTCATTAGGACATAAATTAAAGTTTGGGAATCAACTTCAATAATGAGCTTGTCAATATTGTAGTGAATAGCAAGTTCAATCCCAATTGCCAATGCTTGGGCTTCAACTTCATTGTTTGTTTCATTTGTAAGTTTTCTAAAAGTTACCCTGATCAAGGATCCAATACAATCTCAACGAATACAACCACCCCTAGAAGCACCTGGATTTTCCTTGGAAGCACCATCAAAATTCAATTTGAACCACCCTAGTGGTGGGAGAATCTAAGAACTCTTATGCTTTCTTTCTTTTTTACCTAAACTTACTACTGACCCATTAAAGGGTGGAAGGGTAATAAGCTTCCATCTCACACTCATCCTCATATCTCAAGCTAAGAGACAACCATTCTTACGTTTGATTTGAGATGAAATGACTTCTGAGATTGCCACCTCAAGGTCTTTTATAATAGCATCAAGGGGTTTTTATTTACCTTCAAAATTTTATTGGTTTCTCTCTTTCCATAGGGTCCAAATAAGGATAGCGGCGCTAACTTCCTACAAACCAAACATAGAATTCTTTCAATCACTAATTGTCTAAGAGGAGAATGTAGAAAATAAGAAAGGTGGCCAAGTCCATGACCATTCCAGTTTACAACATAACCATGCACAACACCAAATTGTAAAGGGGCATCCATATAAAAGATGGTTCGCAGTTTCTTCATTGGATTTGCAAAGAAATCACTAGGATAGAAAAAAATCAATTTTGGATAGCCTATTCTGGGTTAGAATGCGATTTTGGACAACAATCCAATCAAATGCATCATCTTTCTAAAGTGCAATCTTATCCCAGCAAAGAAATCTTGCCTAATTCATCATGTCATTGGTAGCATCAGCCATCTAATTACCGAGATTAACTATGTAAAGCCCAAATTTGGTGCTAATCCAGTGTAATGCAACTTCCTTATCGTTAAAGAAGACCTTCCAATTCTTTAAGCAGTTAGACAATCACGATTGTTGCTCCACTAGAATATCAAAAGCATCAAAACTCTTCCATCTCCAAAAAGACACACCATTAGACTGATAAAGTTCCACATAGTTCACAACCAAGATGCCCTATGCTGATGAGAGAATACGTCTAGCCTCCTCCATGTGCGGTAAATCAAAAATAAGTTTATGCCCATTCAAAGAATCCTCTCAAAATTTTGTTGTCTGCGTATTGTTGATCATCCAAAAAACATGCTCTGAAATCAAAGCCCTATAATTCAACAAAAAATTACAAAAATGTAAACTTTTGAAAGGGTTAGTGATAGATAAGTACATATTTATTTAAAGTATGCTACTAAATATTTTTTTCTAAATTTATTTTGTTGTTTTCTAAATTTTAGATATAACTATAAATTAAATCAAAAACATTAACAAGTACCTATCTACAAATATTTTCTACATTCAATCTTATTTAAAATATAATTACATCTATATTTACCCAATATTTAATTTTAGCTTTCTTAATAATAGTTTCCAACATATTGAAATCTGTAAACATGTTGATTCAAGTATTTATTCATTGAAAAATAGTCTAAGAAAATAAAATGCTAGAGTAAAAGCAATAAACATTATTTGCATTCATGGAAAACATATTAGCTTGGACAACTAATTAAATTCAGTTGAACAGAACTAACATTTAACTTTGTCTAATCAACAAAATATCTAAGGCTTATTCCACGTCTAATATGCGGCTAAGGACTTTTTCATCAAGGAGCAGAAATTGCAATCCATCTTATTTGTTAAAATTGCATCTAAAGTTGTTTAGTTTGAGGGGGGGAATGTATTAATATATTTCTGGCTACAATAAATGATTGTTTTCGTCCTATCAAATAACACAATATTATTAAAGATAATAATAATAAAATTATTATTTTTAAATTATTTAAGGAACATAAAAATGTCTATAAATCTTAAATTGACTTGATATTGATTATGATTAGAACTTGTTCACACAAGTGATCACAAAATGTCTTATTCAAAACTGTAAAATAGATTTATAAATTTTTTTGTTTTGAAATTCTCAATCAAACTTTTTCTCAATTCAATATTAAACTTATTTTCATAAATAATGAATTTATATATAAATTAGATTTTTTAAATATATTATTAATGATTTTTAAATTTTAAATTTTTAAATATTACATATATAAATAAATGTGCGCTTAAAAAATGATCTTTACATTCTATAAATAAATTGATTATATGTTTGTATTATCTTTTAGTGGTTTAAACTTTTTTTCAATCTCAATATAATAATTACTAATTTTTTTTAAAAAACATAAATTAATTTTAATCATTGCATTGTATATAAGCACACTTCTGTACAATTCTATTTCAATGGTAGAGAATTTGCTTTCCGTGGTTATTAAATGGTATTGATTTTTTTTCCTTGGTTTTTAATATGCGCGTACATATCAAATATATAATCTATAATTTTGAGTATAATTCATATGAGAAAGTATATTATCACGTTGGGAGCATGTGTCAATCACAGTCTTATACAACAGGCCTCTTGTTCTACAGATGTGTAAACCATCACATTAAATGCCATTAGTTTTTTTGTTTTTTTTTGTGTTTGTTAGATTTGAAATCGGAAATAAGATGCAGAGATTTTATTGATGTCTATCAATGGAAAGTTCTAAAATTTCTTGAATCAAATGACAAAAGTAAATGCGAGGATAAAATAAATTTAATAACATATCTTAATGGGATTTAATCTTTATTATTTATTGTAGACTTTCTAATCCAATGAATATTGTTAATTAAGATAATTAGTAAAATTTTCGTGCAAATAAAATAATATTTAATATTGTCATATTTTTTAATATGTTTTAAATTTTTATTATTTTTTGTGTGTTTAATCAGGGAACAGTTTTCAATAAAAGTATATATAGGTTATAGAATGCATTGTAATTTTTTAGGAATATAATTGTTCTTTTTTATTTGAGTATGTCTTTTCTTTATTATTTTATTTTTATTTTTATTATGTAATTTTAAAACAATGTATTAGTTTTTAATATTTGAACATTATCAGAGGTATCAATTATAATTACATTTTGTGAGAAAATTTTGATTAACATGTTGAATAGTTTTATATAAATTTTTGTTTGTATTTTTTACCTCCTCTCTCTTCCAAACAATTAACAATACACTTGAAACATTCTATCAATATTGATATTGCAGTTCCTTCATACAATTACTAATAATAACAATCCTACTTCACACTTATTATTACAATCACTTTAAAAAAATAAAAATAAAATATCTAAAATACATATTATTAAAACATTTACATTAATTATTTTATTATATTACACCTCCTCCATACAATTATGAGTAACAATCCTACTTCACGCCCATTATTAACATCACCCCTGCCTATGAAAGAGAAATGTTAAATCTAGAGTACATAGAGGGTATGATTGGGGCATTTACATTACTTGTTTTGATTGGCATTGACTTTACATGGCGAGTTCAATTTAGTCTCTCACCAACAAGGTCAATTATTTTCTGAATATAACGTAAGAAAATACTTACCATTTTTAGATTAGTACGAAAAATTGCACATAAAGCTTCTAGGATTGCTGAATTTAAAACGAAGAAATAGTGAAAACTGTAAAGCGAAAAAAAAAAAGCTATATTTTATATATAATGCAGATTGAAATGATACATGTTTAAATTTAGTGGCTTTTTATAAGCCCAATAGAGCAGTATGCTTAGAAAATAAACCAGCCACTCATATAGGTGGACCATTTGGACCTACTATACAATCAGATCAGGCATGGTTATGAGTATAACTGAATAAAACTGTAAGAAGCATCTAATACATGCGGAGAGAATTAAATCAAAGAGGGATTCGATCTCAGACCTGTCTTGTTATAATGAAAAGGAAATGAAAGGAAAGTCCGTGATGCCAGGGTCCTTATTTACTTTAAAATATTAGTTTTGCAAGAAACGGGGTCATATGCATATCATTGAGGCCTGGCAATGCTGGATGCTGCCAAGTACCGTTGGCAACGACATTCTCCAAAAAAGGCCCCAGACGCCTTGCTGCCACCATTTCATTTTCATTTTTCTGTATTGCTGCATTGCGTTCCTCCAAGTCCCCAGCTTGTAAGAGAGGGGATAAAAGAGAAATGGGAGACTTCCTGGTAATCAAAAAAATTGCAGGTGGAGGTGAGGGCGTCACTTTCAAAGGAGGCGGTGCACGCTTTTGTATTCGATTTCTTTAGCTGTGTTGAGTCCATCGCAACACTAGATTTAATTTATCCCTTTAACTGTGTTGATTTTGACAATGGCAGGGCCTCCATGTTTATACACAGACCTTGTGCTTACCACGGATAGAGACAAAAATTAAAAAAAACTGTTGGATTGCTGTGGACTCGGAGTTTGAAGTCTATAGTCAAAAGGAACTATTTTAGGGCTACACTTGTGGTTCTAAAGAAGGATTAGTCGCCGAATTCAGTGAGAGCATTTATTGTTTGTGTAAAATTTAGTGAGACGCCAGATCAGGTCTTGAAAAAACAAGACGTGATGATTTGGAAGATGAAAAGGAAGGGTATACGGATGGGCGACGCCGCCATTCGAAAGAACCTTGAAAGGAGGGGATGCCTCTCGTCGTAAACTTCAATTCTATTTTATTTCTATGCATTTTCAAACTCATTCCCGATCCTTCCCGCTCATGGCATTTTCACACTCCGTCCAGTTCAGAGCCGTTAAAGCAGGCATGAAGAACGACGCGCAGCAGAATGAGAACGAACAGAGAAACGCTAGCGTGACCCAGAACCGCGACTAGAGGGACGAACTGGTGTCATGGGACGGACAGATCTGCAGGCAGGCGCAGGTTCAAGGTGAAAACCAGGGTAATACCCAGCACCACTTTCAGACCAGAAATAAGAACCGAACATTTGCTGAGGCGGCCGCCTCACGTAAAACAGTGCCCAGATCTAATTTACTCCCTCTCAGGCCTGCCACGACTCAACTTATTTTGGAGCTTGAAAAGGATGATATATTGTTGTAAAAATAATACTGGTTCTCTGCTAGAGGTATTATTTGCAGATTCGTCAACCTTTGGCCGAAACTCCCCACTGTCCATGCCTTGATCGTGGAGAATTGACAACAATTTATGAAAGGTAGTTGGAAATTTACTCCTGTGCAAAAATCTTCTTCGTAGTTGAATTTTTAGGTGAATTTAGTTGTATTGAGGACAAGGTTTTGATTCAAAATTAACAGTGGGCTTTGGATCACCACCCTTTAGTCTTGAAAACTTGGTTTCTACACTTCAACCCTCTCATTGAACCATTCAACATCAGACTCATTTGGGTTCATCTTTCCCACCTCTCTCTTTAATTTTCTCTTTAATTTTCGTTTGATCTTTGCTTCTTTGCTTCTATGCGATTAGAAATACCATAGAAGAATATCTACAAGTTGACTTAGATATTTTTTCATTTTCTCACACCACCTTACCAGAATATTAATCAACTTAAACATTTCAAGGAATTTCCCTACAAAAATAGCTCTGAAGGTTGGTTGTGGACCCAAACCTTTGATTATGAGGGATTGCTTTTTTGTTGTGAGACTAAACACTTATCCTCACAATGTAAAAACTTAGTGAGAAAGAAGGATACATCATGGTGAAAAGACTTCCGCTCTAGCCACCTCACAGTGAAAGGGGGTAATTCGGACTGTAGTGAATTAGATTCTTCTTCAAAAGACTTCGAACTGCTTGAACTAAATGAAACACCTCCAACTGAGAAGGAGACCTCCCTTGTGGAGGCAAACCACCTTCCTATCAAGGAAATCTCTAAGAGAAGATGTACAGATTCAAGTCAAATCGAAATAGTAATCTCTTTCTCCCTTGATTCAAACTCAGATGTTAAGGAACGCTGGACTTTGGTAATTAGAAAGAAGAAAGGAAGACTCAACAAAGGCCCTTCCTTTCACAAAGGGCCATCAATGATAGTTAACAATGTCTAGGACTTGCAAAAGTTGGATGGAAAGTTAGCTAAAGACAAACAGAGTTTTTGCCGACTTTTGGTTTTATGCTGAAGACGAGCAATAGTTTTACGGAAGCTTACTATTTGATAAGTTGGTTGGCTATTTTTTGGTGGACGTTTTTAATGTGCTATATCTTGTCACTTACTTTGTTCCGAATTTTAAAAGCGTCCCTTTTGAACATTATTTTTCTCTCCTTTGTACAAAGCTCTGAAGCCTTTCAAAACTCACTTTAATCTTATCAAATAAAAAATTATGTATAATAGTCATTGTATCTAATGTTGGAGTGGACATGTCAATATAGATAAGGTAAAGGAATGGAAAACACTAGTGTTAAAGGGACAAAGAAAATGAAAATGTGGAAACGGACATGCAACGCAAAAACAACTAAAAGAGAGCATATCAATGAGGTGATATAGAATGAAGATTATTTATGCATTTTCTATTAAATGCATAATTTAAGTGTGAGGTGTAAACATTGTCAAGTATATTGTTAAAGAGAAATAAAATATATGCAAGGGTCATGTTGAAGAGGAGTAAACATCACAATAAAATAAAATCAAACCTTTAATAACAAATTTATTTTATTTTATTTTTTTAAAATAGAATCTATTTTTTGGTTTACATTTTTTATTAATTTATTTACTTATCGACAATCATGTTAAGTTATTATTGCTCCTTACAGTATATTATTATCTTCCAATCTTCAAAATCAAATAATGTTGTTAGTTCTATGGAGAACTTCCAAGCCTTAATAATCTTTCATGTATACTAAATCAATTTATTAATAAGTGACAAAATTACTAAATTTATTATTTTGTTATTTTTAAATAGTTATTTTTTAAATGGAAGGCTTATGATTTTATCATTATATATTTTGTTATTATATATTTTTTATTGTATTAATTTAAATAAATATTTTTATTTATAATTTAATTATGAATTGGTATAAATATATTTATGTTAATTTAAATAAGTAATATTATTTATAATTTATTTATGAATTGGTAAAAATTTATTTATATTGATTTAAGTTAAATTAAATTTTTAAATTTCTTAACTCAAAATTTATTAAATGATCATGTAAAAACTCTTACAATTTTTTCTTTCTTATAAAAAAATCTGTATTTTTTTCCCCAAAAACAAAGCCACAACCACCTTTTCTTTTCACAAGGTTTCAAATAACCAATCCCTTAATATAAGATGCAAACTTTTATACAAAGATAAATTGATTTTGTCTTGATATTGGTAAGCGGTTCTTTTTTGACCATTTAAATAGGGGGAACCTTTGAAGACCCGTAGGGAGCAATGCCAGTTGAAGAGTCAACTACCAATGGCAAAGGAGACTCAAACATGGGACCTACTGGGTAAAGCCCATCTTTTTTACCATTGAGTCACCACCATAAGGGATAGAATGTTGGGATAAGCGCTTTTGATATACTGGAGCTATGAACCGAAGTAATGGGGGAGCACCTTCTTGAAGTGGGACATGTGAGTGGGCCTGATTCTGTAATGTCCACCGAATGATTCGCATCCAAAACACCCTGTTGTGTTTCACATGGTCCACAAGGAGAAGTGTGACCCCTATCTCAAGGTGTCTACATGGCCACTTTTTGAAAGAGTCCTCATGTATTCAATGGGAATGGAACTTGGGTTGATGAGTAAAAACTACTTGTACCTCACCAATACACCAAGCCCTTGAATACTAAAATGTTGGGATAAGCACTTTTTGATATATCAGAGCTATGAACCAGAGTAATGGGGGAGCACCTTCTCGAAATGGGACATGTGGGTGGGCTTGGGTCTGTAATATTCGTCAAACAATTTACATCTGAAACGCCCTGCTGTATTCCGCATGGTCCACAAGGAGAAGTGTGACCCCTACCTCAAGGCGTCCACATGGCCACTTTTTGAAAGAGTCCTCATGTATCCAATGAGAATGGAACTTGAATTGATGAGTACAAACTACTTGTACCTTACCAATACACCAAGCTCTTGAATACAACTGATTTTGTCATGAATAAAATTAAAATTTTCTCATAATAAAAATCATGACAATGAGTTAAACCATTCTTTTATATATATATATATATATAAGATGTAAAATTTCTCACATAAAAATATCTTGATTTTGTTATGAATAAAACTAACATATTTATCTTAAATTTATGTAAAAATTTAAAAATATCATTCTAATTTATTTTATATTAAATTTCTAACATAAATAATTTCTTTTACCATAACAATAAAAATTCAACCATTCATTTTTCTATTAAAAAAAAGATCCATTCAAATAAGAAGATATCAAACAGAAATGTAATAAGCCCGTACTAATGTTGGAGACTTTGTCTACAATACTTTTATTTAAAAAGATACGATTTCTTGAGTGAAGACTATGGAAAACTTAATAGTATGCAGGATTGGAGTCCTTGAAGATTATAGAGGGCAAAAAAAAAAAAACATTTGATAGTTGTTTCTCCAGCAAGGAGTCAATCCGGATTGTTATTATCAATCTTCTATGATTACATAGAAACTGCCATATCTTCTGGCTTCTGCCAATAGTCATTGTCTACAATGCCATCATCCACGTAAGACTAAAATCCAAGACATTTGGCTCAAGATGGGCCTTCTTTATGGGATAATTAGTCCTTCCATTAAAATCCAAAGACAAGGAAGTACTTAAAAATGGGCTATAAACAAATAGTTAAAGTATAATATTTCAGAGTTTTAAAAATTAAATTTCTTAATAATCAAGCTACAAAACAAAAATCAGTATTGAATTTTTCTTTTGAAATTGAATTAATAACAAGAATTGGGTAGTTAATATATATTAATGAATTTATTCAAACTTTTATGTCATAACAAATCTAAATTTTTACTAATGTCCCTTTAATTTATATTAAAATTGGTTTTCGGCAGATGAAATATGGAATGAAGAGAACTTACCATGTGGAAATTTTGAATGAGGATGTCTTTATTTAAGCACACAGACTATCATGCACCATTGTATCCATATCGTTTTTCGAATGAAGTGAAGATATGATGTTATAATTTTATTCCATTTATTTTTATAATTTAAAATTGTAAATTATATATCTTTGACCTTAACTGTGTTCATGAGTCCGATATTCTTTTTCGACAAATACATAATTTAAAAGTATTTATTATTTTAATGAAAACTTTTTAACATTAAATTTTAAAAATTTATAATATCTTATCTTTTCTCTTTTATTTTTAATAATTATAATTTAATCAAACCTGCATTTCAGTTTAGAATTTTATTTGAGATTACTTTATTTTTATATACCTTTGTCATTTATTATGGACAACTTCTATTTATTCTTAAATATATTTTTTCTTTAGATTTAAATATTAAAAATATTACTAAAATTTTTACTCAAATTTATTTTATTATTTTTTAAATTATTTATATATATATATATATATATATATATATATATATATATATATATATATATATATATATATATATAATTAATATATACACCAAATATTTAATCTTGACATTCTTGATAATAATTTGTAACAGGTTAAAATCTCGGAATACGAGTATTTCTTAATCTCCTAAACTTTTTTTTTTTTTTTTTTAAAATGCTACGAAACAAAATCAATAAACATTATTTACGTTCATGGAAAACATATCAGCTACCCATGACTACATTAAATTCAATTGAGTAGAACTAACATTATTCTCTCTAATCAACAATACAACTAAGGCTTACTCAACATGTCTAATAGGTCGCCACTGACTCTTTGCATCAAGCCGCAGCATGTTTTGGGTCATGATCTATAGAATGTCAATATTTACCTCGTTATACTTTCAAGCTGGATAACTGTAAATGCCATTAATATGTCATTACCAAATCTAACGTTGTTTAGTTTGAGGCAACATAATAAAAAATTATTAAAATATTTCTAGTTATAAGAAGTTAATATTTTTATGTCATAAAAATAACATAATATTATTAAAAAAAATAAAAAATAAATAAAAAATACAAGGAGATTTTTGAGTTATTCAAAGAATACAAAAGTGTTTTTAGATTTTATGGTCATCTGATACCATGACAAGAACGTGTCTACATAAATGGCCACAAAACACCACCTCTAAAAGTATAAAATAAATATAAAAAAATCCTTATTCTGAAATCTTCTATCAAACCTTTTTTCATTTTAATATTAAACTTATTTTCATAAACAATAAATTTATATATAATTTAATTTTTTGAAATCTACTATTAATGATTTTTAATTTTCAATTATTTAAATATTACCTATATAAATAAACATTTATGTACTAAAATGAACCTTACATTCTATACCTGACTGATGGTATGCATATATTATTTTTTATAGGTTTAAACATAATAGTTTATACTTTTAAAAGATAACTAACATACACTAATTTTAATCATTGCATTGTATAGAAGCACACTTGTGTATAGTTATATTTTAGTATTGCAGAAATTGTTTGCTAATGGTTATTAAATAGTATTTTTTCCTCTCTTTTTTAATTGAAAAGTGCATTTATGTTGACAAATGAAATAATAGTACAATGTTAATCATATAAAAAAAAGGGTGGAAAAGTCACATCCTAAAACTCATGTAAGAAAGTAAAAAGTTGACTATAAAAGTCATAGATGGTCGAGTCCCGTATCGACCATACAACCCTTTTTACCCATTTTCTTTTAAACTTCAGTCCAACACTCTAGGTGACCAATATCTCTCAAACTAGCAATAACCATCGGTAACCCAAGATTATGCTAAGGTTTTAATAATGTTTGATCCTTATCATATTCAAAAGTTTCAGATTCATGTACTCTTTTTATACCTCCACCTAGAGTAATATCTACAGCTATCATTTGACAAGAGGAATGTGTAACATATATTTCTCTACCAAATTCTGAACCCTTTTTCTTCCCTGTGTAATATTTGGATTTTTCTATGTCCTTGCTTGGGGAGGGGTGCTCATACAATTGTCAACCTTTAAGATGAGAAGACTGATACTTTCTATTTTTTGGCTTGCCTACCTCAAGATAAATGCCCTGGAAATGACTAGTTTGGTAAAAAAAATTGACATCAAAAGGCAGTGTTTTAAAAATCCAACGTTTGGAGCCAAATGATATTTTTATGATTCAATTGGATTCTATTAGGTAGACATTTGATAAGGTCCACCTCCACACTAATATAAGTATAGGTATATAACCCTTACTTAACCCACTTAAAATCTATCTTGATGAATATTCCAAGCATGTCACCAATAGTTTCACACACTGCATGGTGCTAAAAGGTACGAGGGTGGTTTGGGTGCAGAACCTAAACCAAAATTTTGGATACAACCATTTTTTAGGGATCAAAATCAAAGAACTAGACTGTAACAAAGATCCCAACTCTTCCCCAAAACCAAGGACCCTCTTAAAAATCTCTTTGATAATCCTTAACTCAAAAAAATGAACTATGAAAAACCTTATAGACCGTAAATGGATCGCACAATTATTGGTCCACGTAGTATAAATCCATTTGTAAAAATCTTCTGACCTAAGCTAGAACTAATTAAACCTACAAATGACTACATGATCTTCAAATGAAGAGATTAGCCCATTTTCTTTAGAGATAGATCATCACTGCGTGGATTCTCTCTAATTTTTCCATAATGTATGGACTAGGAGACGCTAAAGGTGGAGCCGAAGGATCCTTGGAATGAACAACATCTTTATAGGATCTTCAATTGCATCTTCTTTCACTTGAATTACTTCTAGCTAATCAGAAATGGATCCTATGGTGGGGGTGAACACAATTGCACAAATTCTTAGTCCAAAGGAAATGTCATTTTGGTCTGAGAAAAAGAGGATGTGGGACTATGGGAAGATCTATAATAGTAATCACATCATGTATAATTCTAGGCAGAGTCATCTATAAAAAATCATGCCTTTACAAAATATAGATTAAATATTAACTCAGGTTACTAACTCAAAAGGATTTAGATTTCATATAGAATGGGATTTTATTAGAGATCAAAGTTGATATATAGGTTTGATGTTGATTCAGGGAATCAACTTCAATTTTTGTAGTGTGGACAAGGCTCTGAGGGTAATTTTATGAATGATGCTTTTGATTAGATTTGGGATGGTTCAAGATGGCTCAAAATGGCTTAGGATATTATAAAACTAATTATAGAGATAAATAGAATGTAAAACATAATGAATTTCTAAAATAAATATCATACTTACCTTTACAGCACTTCCAATATGTGATGGATTGAAAAGTTGGTGAGAGGATTCCTGATCTTCGGATGAGTATTGATGGATTGATGTAGATGTAAGGCTTCTAGTAGATGAGCAATTAGCTAACCCAAGTTATAGGGAATATTCTTTAGCATTATAGTGAAATTTATAGGCATAAAAATTTAATCTTTAGCCCAACGGGACCTGTGGTTGAATCAACATTGATTCAATGAATTGACATCAATCATGAGGATCGCAAATGATTCTAGGCTAAACTTACCAAATCCTTTTAATGGTTTTAATTATGAAATCAAATTAAGCCTCAACTTGTTTAAACAAATTTGAAATAATGAGGAATTTATTGGTAGTTAGAATAACTTACCTTTATTATGATTTGGGTGGATTTAGTTAGATTTTATGTTACATGTAAATAGTTAAAGTAAATTAATTAGGTGAATTTAATTAATAAAACTAATTACGTAGGGTAAACATAAAATGGTAATTGGTTAATTACACGGGGTGAAATAGGGATAAATAAGAAAGGGGATCTAAGACCTAAACTAACACAAATATTATTTTGTGAAATCCTAGTGCCTACAAATACACTAGGTTCTACCACTTGACCAAACTAGGCTAAGAATATGCTACTAAATTTATCATATATTATAATTGAATTCTTAGGTAAATTGATGAACCATTCATAGGATTTATTAAGCAAGGTGAAAGGAAATATCCTGCAGGCTACATTTTCATTCAACGTTGAGTAACCTAAGGGTAGTTTTGTAGTACATGACATGTGCTTTAGAAATCCTCTCGGTACTTGGGTTAAACCTTATAAATTACCTCTCAATGTTCCTATGTAGATCATTTATGCCCCCAAAACATTTATTGTATACCCATCTAACCAAGCCATGGTTTCTTCAATGGGTGGAGGTCTATTTTGGGCATGTTGAGAGGATGAATTGGTAAGGGTGGATATAGGTATCAGTATCCCTCTAGTAGTTCAATCTCTCCCAAATATTTTCAATGGGGATACAATAAATATACCTCTGATTGTAGATCAATCCCAAATGGTATTGTGAGCACTTAACATTCCTTATAATATTTTCCAACGTATTAAAATCTTTGAATACGTTGATTCGAGTATTTTTTCATCTCCCAAATAATCTAATAAAGAATGCTAAAAAATAAAATCAATAAACATTATTAACCAATAAACATTATTTACATTCATGGAAAACATATCATTTTCCCATGACTACATTAAATTCAATTGAGTAGAACTAACATTATTCTCTCTAATCAATAATAAAACTAAGGCTTACTCAACATGTCTAATAGGTCACCACTGACTCTTTGCATTAAGTCGAAGCATGTTTTGGGTCATGATTTATAGAATGTCAATATTTCCCTTCACCTAATTTTTTATACTTTCGATCTGGTTAAATTAAGTGCCTTAATCTTAATATGTCATTACCAAATCTAAAGTTGTTTAGTTTGAGGCAACATCAAAATAAATATTAAAATATTTCTCGTTATAAGAAGTTAATATTTTTATGTCATCAAATAACATAATATTATTTAAAAAAGGAAAAATTTAATTAGATTTTTGAATTATTAAAAGAATACAAATTTTTTTTTAGATTTTATGTTCATCTGATACTTATTATGACAAGAACTTGTCTACATAAATGGTCACAAAACACCTTCTCTAAAACCATAAAATAGATTGAGAAACTTCCTTATTTTGAAATCTTCAATCAAAATTCTTCTCATTTTGATATTAAACTTATTTTCATAAATAATAAATTTAAATACAAATTAATTTTTTTAAATATGTTATTAATGATTATTGATTTTCAATTATTTAAATATTACCTATATAAATAAATATTTATGTACCAAAATGAACCTTACATTCTATACCTGATTGATGGTATGCATATATTATCTTTTATAGTTTTAAATATAATAGTTTATACTTTTAAAAGATAACTAACATATATTAATTTCAATCATTACATTGTATAGAAGCACACTTGTGTATAGTTGTATTTTAATGTTGTATAATTTGCTTGCCAATGGTTATTAAATGGTATTTTCCCCCTTATTTTATTAATTAAAAAGTGCATATTTATTGATAAATAAAATAATAGTGCAATGTAAGTCATAAATAAAAATATGCATGGAAAAGTCACATCCCAAAATCCATGCAAGAAAATAAAAAGTCAACTAGAAAAGCCATAGACGGTCGAGTCCCATATCCACCATACAATCTTTTTTCCCATTTTGTTTTGAAATTCAATCCAACACTCTAGGTGACCAATATCTATTAGACTAACAATAATTATCGATAACCCAAGATTATTTTAAGGTTTTAATAATGGTTGATCCTTATCATAATCAAAAGTTTTAGATTCATATACTCTTTTTATACCTCCACCTAGAGTAATATCTACAACTATAATTTGAAAAGATGAATGTCTCACCTATATTTATCCATAAAACTCTGAACCTTCTTTCTTCCTTATGTAATATTTCTATTTTTTTGTGTCCTTGTTTGGGGAGGGATACTCATACAATTGTCAACCTTTAGGATGAGAAGACTAATCCTTTCTATTTTTTGGATTGCCTACCTGAGGACAAACTCCTTGGAACTTACTAGTTTGGTAAACAAAAATGACATTGAAAGGCAATGTTTTCATAATCTAAGGTTTGGAGCCAAATGATATTTTCATGATTCAGTTGGACTCTATCAGGTAGACATTTGATAAGGTCCACCTCCACACTAATATAAGTATAGGTATATAACCCTTTATTAACCCACTAAAAATATATCTTGATGAATCTTCCAATCATGTTACCAATAGTTTCACATGCTGCATGGTGGAAAAAGGGAAGATGATGATTTAGGATCGAAACCCAAACTAGCATTTTAGATACAACCATTTTTTCAGGGATAAAAATGAAAGAACCAAATAGTGATATAGAGCCCAACTCATCCCCAAAACCAAGGAACCTCATCAAAAGTTCTTTGATAATCCTTAAGCTCAAAAAAATGAAATATGAAAAACCTTATAGAGCATAAATAGATCACACAATTATTGGTCCACATAGTATAGATCCATTTATACAAATATTTTGACCTAATCTAAAACCCATTAAAATTACAAATGACTACATAATCTTTGAATGAAGAGATTAACTCATTTACTTCAAAGAGAGAGATCATCACTGTAGGGATTTTCTTTGATTTTTCCATTATGTATGGACTGGGAGATGCTAAATTTGAAGTCAAAGGAGCCTTGGTACGAACAACATATTTATAGGATCTTCAGCTACATCTTATTTCACTTGAATTACTTCTAGCTAATCAGAAATGGATCCTACGGTGGAGGTGAACATAATTCATAAATTGCTAGTCCAAAATAAATTGCACTTTGGTCCAAGAAAAAGAGGATGTGGGACTATGGGAAGATCCAAAATAGTAATCACATCATGAATAACTCTAGTCAGAGTCATCTAAAATAAAATCATGGCTTTAAGAAACAAAGAAAAAATATTTAATCTATTTACTAACTGAAAAATATTCAGAGTTCATATAGAATGGGATTTTATTAGAGATTGATGTGGATCTATAGGTTTGATGTTGATTCAAGGAATCAACATCAATTCTGGCAGTGTGGACAATGCTCTAAGGGTATTTTTATGAATGATGGTTTTGATTATATTTAGGGAGGTTCAAGATGGTTGAAGATGGTGTAGTATATTCTAGCACTAAATATAGAGATAAATACAATGTAAAACATAATGAATTGGTAAAATAAATATTACACTTACCTTTACAACACTTAAAATCTATGATGGATCATAAATTTGGTGAGAGGATTACTGATTTTGGGATGAGTGTTGATGGATTGATGTAGATGTAAGGCTTCTATTAGATGATCAATTAGCTAACCCAAGTTATAGATAATATTAT
This sequence comes from Torreya grandis, assembly GCA_037957365.1. NCBI lineage: Eukaryota > Viridiplantae > Streptophyta > Pinopsida > Cupressales > Taxaceae > Torreya > Torreya grandis. The sequence goes on from JARHVA010009681.1 coordinate 218,710, forward strand.
TTAGCATTATAGTCAAAGTTATGGGCATAAAAACTCAATATTTTATCCTAGTGGGACCTATGGTTTAAACAATGTTTATTCAATGAATCAACATCAATCATGAGGTTTGATAATGATTCTATGTTAAACTTACCAAATATTTTTAATGGTTTCAATTGTGAAGTCAAATTAAGCCTCAAGTTGTTTAAACAAATTTGGGATAATGAGGGAGTTATTGGTGGTTAAAATAACTTGCCTTTATTATGATTTGGGTGGATTTAGTTAGATTTTATGTTACAAGTAATTAGTTATATTAAATTAATTAATTGAATGTAATTAATAAAACTAATTATGTAGGGTAAACATAAAACGGTAATTGGGTATTTACATGGGTGAAATAGGGATGAACAAGAAAGGGGACCTAAGACCTAAACTAACACAGATATTATTTTTCTAAATCCTAGAGACTACAAACACACTAGGTTCTACCACTTGACCAAACAAGGCTAAGAATATGCTACTCAATTTATTTTATCTTCTAATTAAATTCTTAGGTAAGTTAAGTAACAATTCATATGATGCATTAAACAAGGTGTAAGGAAATATCTTATATGCTACATTTTCATGCTCAACATTGAGTAACCGAAGTGTAGTTTTATAGTACATGACATGTGATTTGGAAATCCTCTCAGTAATTAGGTTGAAGCTTAGAAATTACCTCGTAGTGTTCCTAGGTAGATCATGTATTCCCCCTAAAACATTTATTGTATACCATTCTAACCAAGCCATGGGTTCTTAAATGGGTGGAGGTCTATTCTAGGCAAGTTGAGAGGATGAACTAGTAGGGGTGGATATAGGTATCAGTATCCCTCTATTAGTTCAATCTCTCCCAAATATTTTCAATGGGGATACAATAAATATACCTCTAATAGGTCACCACTGAATCTTTGCATCAATTTGTAGCATCTTTAGGGTCATGATTTATAGAATGTTGAGATTTCCCTCCACCTACTTTGTTATACTTTCAATCTGGATAACTGTAAGTGCCTTAATCTTAATATGTCATTGCCAAATCTAAAGTTTTTTAGTTTGGGGCAACATAAAAAAAAGGTATTAAAATATTTCTAGTTATAATAAGTTAATATTTTTATGTCATGAAATAAAATAATATTATTAAAAAAAGTAAAAATTGAATTACATTTTTGAGTTATACAAAGAATACAACAATGTTTTTAGATTTTATGTTCATCTGATACTTACTATGATAAGAACTTGTCTACATAAATGGCCACAAAACACCTTCTCTAAAACCATAAAATATATATATAGAAACTTCATTATTTTGAAATATTCAATCAAACTTCTTCTCATTTTCATATTGAACTTACTTTCATAAACAATAACTTTAAATATAAATTTTTTTTTTAAAATATATTATTAATGATTTCTAATTTTCAATTTTTTAAATACTGCCTATATAAATAAACATGTATGTATCTAAATGAACGTTACATTCTATACCTGATTGATGGCATGTATATATTATCTTTTATAGGTTTAAATATAATAGTTTATACATTTAAAAGACAACTAATGTACATTAATTTCAATCATTTCATTGTATGGATTCAAACTTGTGTATAGTTGTATTATAGTGTTCGAGAATTTTTTTTCCAATGGTTATTAAATCATATTTTTTCCTCTTATTTTTTAATTAAAAAGTGCATCTTTATTGATAAATGAAATATTAGTGAAATGTATGTCATATAAAAAATATGGGTGGAGAAGTCACATCCTAAAATACATGCAAGAAAATAAAAGGTTGACTAAAAACTCCAAAGATAGTCCCATATCCACCATACAACCTTTTTTGACTATTTTCATTTGAACTTCAGTCCAACACTCTAGGTGACCAATATCTATCGAACTGGAAATAACCATCGGTAACCCAAGATTATGCTAAGGTTTTAATAATGGTTGATCCTTATAGGATTCAAAAGTTTTAGAAACATGTACTCTTATTATATGTCCACCTAGAGTAATATATACAACTATCATTTTACAAGAGAAATGTGTCACCTATATTTCTCCACAAAACTTTGAACCTTCTTTCTTCCCTATGTAATATTTGTATTTTTTTGTGTCCTTGCTTGGGGAGGAGTGATCATACAATTGTCAACCTTTAGGATGAGAATATTTTTCCTTTCTATTTTTTGGCATGCCTACCTTAGGACAAACTTCCTAGCAATGACTAGTTTGGTAAAAAAATGACATCAAAAGGTAGTGTTTTCATAATCCAAGGTTTGGATCCAAATGATAATTTCATGATTCAATTGGATTCTATCAGGTAAACATTTGATAAGTTCCACCTCCACACTAATATAAGTATAGGTATTTAACCCTTTCTTAACCCACTCAAAATATATCTTGATGAATCTTCTAAGCATGTTACCAATAGTTTCACACCCTACATGGTGCCAAAAGGGAAGATTGTGGTGTAGGAGCAGAACCCAAACCAACATTTTGGATACAATGATTTTTTAGGGATCAAAATCAAAGAACTAATTAGTAACAAAGAGCCCAACTCTTCCCCAAAACCATGGACCCTCACAAAAAGCTTTATGATAATCCTTAAGCTCAAAAAACTTAACTATGAAAAACATTATAGAGCATAAATGGATCACCTAATTATTGGTCCATATAATATAGATCCATTTATACAAATCTTCTAACCTAATCCAAAACCTATTAACCTAGAAATGACTATATAATCTTTGAATGAAGAGATTAACTCATTTACTTCAGAGATAGAAATCATCACTACAAGTATTTTCTCTAGTTTTTCCATAATTTATAGATTGAGAGATGTTGAAGGTAGAGCTAAAGGAGCCTTTGTATGAATAACATGTTTATAGGATCTTCAGTTGCATCTTCTTTCATTTTAATTACTTCTAGCTAATCAAAAATGGATCCTATGGTGGGGGTGAACACAATTACACAAATTCCTAGTCCAAATGAAATTTCACTTTAGTCTGACAAAAAGAGGATGTGGGACTATGGGAAGATCCCAAATAGTAATCACATCATGAATAAATCAAAGGAGACCCATCTAGAAAACAATCATGGTTTCAAGAAACATATATTAAATTATTAAATCAGGTTACTAACTGAAAATGATTTAGGTTTCATATAGAATGGGATTTTATTAGAGATCGATGTTGATCTATATGTTTGATGTTGATTCAGGGAATAGACATCAATTATGGTTGTGTGGACAAGGCTCTGAGGGTAGTTTTATGAATGATGGTTTTGATTAGATTTAAGATGGTTTAAGATGGCTCAAGATGGCTTAGGATATTCTATCATTGATTATAGAGATAAATAGAATGTAAAACATAATGAATTACTAAAATAAATATCATACTTACCTTTACAACACTTCTAATCTATGTTGGATCATAAATTTGGTGAGAGGATTCTCGATCTTGGGATGAGTGTTGATGGATTGATGTAGATGTAAGGATTCTAGCAGATGAGCAATTAGCTAACCTAAGTTATAGAGAATATTATTTATCATTATTGTGAAAGTTATAGGCATAGTAATTAGATCTTTTAGCCTAGTGGGATCTGTGCTTAAATCAAAAATTATTCAATGAATTGGCATCGATCATGAGGATTGACAATGATTCTAGGTTAAACATACCAAATCTTTTTAATGGTTTTAACTATGAAGTCAAATTAAGCCTCAAGTTGTTTAAACAAATTTTAGATAATGAGAGAGATGTTGGTGGTTAAAATAATTTACCTTTATTATGATTTGGGTAGATTTAGTTAGATTTTATGGTACAGGTAACTAGATAAAGTAATTTAATTAAGTGAATATAATTAATAAAACTAATTATGCAGGGTAAACATAAAATGGTAATTGGGTAATAACATGGGGTGAAATAGGGATGAACAACAAAAGGGACCTAATACCTTAACTAACACAAATATTATTTTGTGAAATCCTAGTGCCTACAAACACACTAGGTTCTACCACTTGATTAAACTAGGCTAAGAATATGCTACTCAATTTATTCTAGATTCTATTTGAATTCTTAGGCAAGTTGAGGAACCATTAATAGGATGCATTAAGCAAGGTGAAAATAAATATCATGTAGGCTACATTTTCATGCTCAATGTTGAGTAACCTAAGTGTAGTTTTGTAGTACATGACATGTGCTTCAGAAATCCTCTCAGTACTTGGTTTGATCATTGGAAATTACCTCACGTAGTTATAAGTTAGATCATGTATGCCCCCTAAAACATTTATTGTATACCCTTCTATCCAAACCATAGATTCTTCAATGGGTGGGGGTATATTCTAAACAAGTTGAGAGGATGAACTAATAGGGGTGGATATAGGTATCAGTATCCCTCTAGTTGTTCATTCTATCCAAAAGATTTACAACAGGGATAAAATCGATATAACTTTAATTATAGATCAATCCCCAATGGTATTATGAGCTCTTAACATTCCTTATAGTAGTTTCCAACATATTAAAATCTTTGAATACATTGATTTGAGTATTTCATCATCTCCCAAACAATCTTTAAAAAATATACAAAACAAAATCAATAAACATTATTTAGGTTCATGGAAAACATATCAATTGCCCATGACTACATTAAATTCAATTGACTATAATTAACATTATTCTCTCTAATCAACAATAAAACTAAGGCTTACTCAACATGTCTAATAGGTCATCATTGACTCTTTGAATCAAGTTGTAGCATGTTGTGGGTAATGATGTATAGATTGTTAAGATTTACATGCACCTACTTTGTTATACTTTCAAGCTAGATAACTGTAAGTTCTTTAATATTATTATGTCATTACCAAATCTAAATTTTTAGTTTTAGGCAACATCAAAAAAAATATTAAAATATTTTTGGTTATAAGAAGTTAATATTTTTATGTCATCAAACAACATAATATTATTTAAAAAAGTAAAAATTGAATTATATTTTTTAGTTTTTTAAATAATAAAAAAGTGTTTTTAGATTTTATGTTCATCTAATACTTACTATGACAAGAACTTGTCTACATAAATGGCCACAAAACACCTTCTCTAAAACCATAAAATAGATTTAGAAACTTCCTTATTTTGAAATATTCAATCAAACTTGTTCTCATTTCGATATTAAACTTATTTTCATAAACAATAACTTTAAATATAAATTATTTTTTAAATATATTATTAATGATTTCTAATTTTTGGTTATTTAAATTTTACCTATATAAATAAACATGTATGTATTGAATGAGACTTACATTCTATACCTAATTGTATGCATATATTATCTTTTTATAGGTTTAAATATAATAGTTCATACTTTAAAAGATAGATAACATACATTAATTCTAATTATTGCATTGTATAGAAGCATACTTGTGTATAGATGTATTTTAGTGTTGGAGAATTTGTTTGCCAATGGTTATTAAATGATATTTTCCCCCTTATTCTTTTGATTAAAAAGTGCATCTTTATTGATAAATAAAATAATAGTGCAATGTAAGTCATATAAAAAAATGTGGGTGGAAAAGTCACATCCCAAAATCCATGCAATAAATTAAAAGGTCGACTAGAAAAGCCATAGACAACAGAGTGACATATCCACCATACAACCTTTTTTGACCATTTTCTTTTGAACTTCAGTCCAACACTCTAGGTGACCAATATCAATTAGATTGGTAATAACCATCGATAACCCAAGATTATGCTAAAATTTTAATAATGGTTGATCCTGATCAGATTCAAAAAAATTATATTCATCTAATATTTTTATACCTCCACCTAGAGTAATATCTACAACTATAATTTGACAAGAGGAATGTGTCACCTATATTTCTCCACAAAAATCTGAACCTTCTTTCTTCCTTGTGTAATATTTGGATTTTTCTATGTCCGTACTTAGGAATGGGTTCTCATATAATTATCAACATTTAGGATGAGAAGGCTGATCCTTTATATTTTTTGACTTGCCTACCTCAGGACAAACTCCCTGAAAATGACCAGTTTGGTAAAAAAAATGACATCCAAAGGCAGTGTTTTCATAATCCAAGTTTTGGAGCCAAATGATGTTTTCATGATTCAGTTGGATTCTATTAGGTAGACATTTTATAAGATCTACCTCCAAACTAATATAAGTATAGGTATATAACCCTTGCTTAACCCATTTAAAATCTATCTAGATGAATCTTCCAAGTATGTTACCAATAGTTTCACATACTGCATGATGCCAAAAGGGAAGACAATGATTTAGGAGTGGAACCCAAACCAAAATTTTGGATATAACCATTTTTTAGGGATCCAAATCCAAGAACCAAACTATAACAAAGTGCCCAACTCTTCCCCAAAACCAAGGATCCTCATGAAAATCTCTTTTATAATCCTTAAGCTCAAAAAATTGACCTATGAAAAACCTTATAGAGCATAAATGGATTGCATAATTGTTGATCCACATAGTATAGATCCATTTATACAAATATTTAGACCTAAGCCAAAACCCATTAAACCTACAAATGACTATATAATCTTTGAATGAAGAGATTATCCCATTTACTTCAGAGAGGTAGATCATCACTGTAGGGATTTTCTTTGATTTTTCCATAATGTATGAACAATATATTTATATGATCTTCAGCCACATCTTCTTTCACTTGAATTACTTCTAGCTAATCAAAAATGGATCCTACAGTGGGGGTGAACACAATTGCACAAGTTCCTAGTCCAAAGGAAATGTCTCTTTGGTCTAAGAAAAAAAGGATGAGGGACTATGGGAAGATCCCAAATAGTAATCACATTATGAATAAATCTAGGCAAAGTCAACTAAAAAAAATTCATGGCTTCAAGAAACATAGATTGAATATTAAACCAGGATACTAACTGAAAAGGATTCAAGTTTCATATAGAGTTGGATTTTATTAGAGATCAATGTTGATCTATAGGTTTGATGTTCATTCGGGGATTCGACATCAATTATGGCATTGTGGACAAACCTCTTAGGGTAGTTTTATGAATTATGGTTTTGATTAGATTTAGGATGGTTCAAGATGGCTTAGGATATTCTAGCACTAATCATAGAGATAAATAGAATGTAAAACATAATGAATTGCTAAAAGAAATATCGTAGTTACCTTTACAACACTTCCAATTTGTGATGGATCACAAAGTTGTTGAGAGGATTCTTGTTCTTGGGATAAGTATTGATGGATTGATGTAGATGTAATGCTTCCAATGGATGAGCAATCAGCTAACCTGAGTTATAGAGAATATTCTTTATCATTATAGTGAAAGTTATAGGCATAGAAATTCAATCTTTTTATCCTAGTGGGACCTGTGGTTAAATAGACATTGATTCAATTAATCGACATTGATCATCAGGATCAACAATGATTCTAGGCTAAACTTACCAAAATTTTTTAATGATTTTAAGTTTGAAGTCAAATTAAGCCTCAAGTTGTTTAAACAAATTTGGGATAATGAGGGAGTTGGTGGTTTAAATAACTTACCTTTATTATGATTTGGGTGGATTTAGATAGATTTTATGGTAGAGGTAATAGTTAAACTAAATTAGGTATGTGAATGTAATTAATAAAATTAATTATGTAGGGTAAACGTAAAATGGTAATTGGGTAATTACATGGGGTGAAATAGGAATCAACAAGAAAGGGGATCTAAGACCTAAAATAGCACAAATATTATTTTATGAAATCCTAGTGCCTACAAACACACTAGGTTCTACCACTTGACCAAACTAAGCTAAGAATATGTTACTCAATTTATTATAGCTTCTAATTAGATTCTCAAGTAAGGTAAGGAACCATTCATATGATGCATTATGAAAGGAAATATCCTGATGGATACATTTTCATGCTCAATGTTGAGTAACCTAAGGGTAATTTTGTAGTACATGACATGTGCTTCAGAAATACTCTCAATACTTGGGCTGAACCTTGTAAAGTACCTCTCAATGTTCCTGGGTAGATCATGTATGCACCCTAAAACATTTATTGTATACCCTTCTGACCAAACCATGGGTTCTTCAATGGGTGGGGGTCTATTTTGGGCAAGTTGAGAGGATGAACTAATAGGGGTGGATATAGTTATTGGTATCCCTCTAGTAGTTCATTCTATCCAAAATATTTGCAAGGGGGATACAGTCAATAGACCTCTAATTGTAGATTAATCACTAGTGGTATTGTGATATCTTAACATTCCTTATAATAGTCTCCAACGTATTAAAATATATGAATTCGTTGATTCAAGTATTTCTTCATCTCCCAAACAATCTAATAAATAAAATGCTAAAAAAACAAAATCAATAAACATTATTTACATTCATGGAAAACATATCAGCTTCCCATGACTACATTAAATTCAATTGAGTACAAATAACATTATTCTCTCTAATCAAAAATAAAACTAAGGCTTACTCAACATGTCTAGTAGGTCACCACTGACTCTTTGCATCAAGTAGCAACATGTTTTGGGTCATGATTTATAGAATGTCAATATTTCCCTCCACCTACTTTGTTATATTTTCAATCTGGATAACTGTAAGTGCCTTAATCTTAATATGCCATTACAAAATCTAAATTTGTTTAGTTTGAGGCAACATAAAAAAAAGTATTAAAATATTTCTAGTTATAAGAAGTTAATATTTTTATGTTATCAAATAATATAATATTATTTAAAAAAGTAAAAATTGAATTATATTTTTTAGTTATTCAAAGAATACAAAATTTTTTTTAGATTTTATGTTCATCTGATACTCTGACAAGAACTTGTCTACATAAATGGCCACAAAACACCTTCTCTATAACCATAAAATAGATTTAGAAACTTCCTTATTTTGAAATCTTCAATCAAACTTATTCTCATTTTGATATTAAACTTATTTTCATGACTAATAAATTTAAATATAAATTAACATTTTTAAATATATTATTAATGATTTCTAATTTTCAATTATTTAAATATTACCTATATAAATAAACATGTATGTACCGAAATGAACCTTAGATTCTATACTTGATTGATGGTATGCATATATTATCTTTTATAGTTTTAAGTATAATATTTTGTACGTTTAAAAGATAACTAACATACATTAATTTCAATCATTGCATTATATAGAAGCACACTTGTGTATAGTTGTATTTTAGTGTTGGAGAATTTTTTTGCCAATGGTTATTAAATTGTATTTTTTATTTTTTTTTATTTTTAATTAAAAAGTGCATCTTTATTGATAAATGAATTAATAGTGCAATGTTATTCATATAAAAATATGGGTGAAAAAGTTACTTCCCAAAATCCATGCAACAAAATAAGAGGTCAACTAGAAAATCCATAAACGGTCGAGTCCCATATCCACCATACAACCTTTTTTACCCACTTTATTTTGAATTTCAATCCAACACTCTAGGTAGCCAATATATATTGAATTGGCAATAACCATTGGTAATCCAAGATTATGCTAAGGTTTTAATAATGGTTGATCCTTATCAAGTTCAATAGTTTGAGATTAATGTACTCTTTTTATACCCCCATCTAGAGTAATATCTACAACTATCATTTGACAAGAGGGATGTGTCACCTATATTTCTCCACAAAACTCTAAACCTTCTTTCTTCCCTGTGTAATATTTGGATTTTTTTGTGTCCTTGCTTGGGGAGGGGTGATCATACAATTGTCAACCTTTAGGATGAGAAGATTGATCCTATCTATTTTTTCGCTTGCTTGCTTGAGGACAAACTCCCTAGAAATAACTAGTTTGGTTAAAAATGACATCGAAAGGTAGTGTTTTCATAATCCAAGTTTTGGAACCAAATGATATTTTCATGATTCAGTTAGATTCTATCAGAGAAGTATTTGATAAGGTCCACCTCCACACTAATATAATTATAGGTATATAACCCTTTCTTAACTAGCTCAAAATCTATCTTGATGAATCTTCCAAACATGTTACCAATAGTTTCACACGTTGCATGGTGCCAAAAAGGAAGATGGTGGTTTAGGAGTGTAACCCAAACTAGCATTTGGGATACAACCATTTTTTAGGGATCAAAATCAAAGAACCAAATGGTAACAAAGAACCCAACTCTTTCCCAAAACCAAGGACCCTTGTGTAAAGCTCTTTGATAATCCTTAAGCTCAAAAAACATAACTATGAAAAACCTTATAGAGCATAAATAGATCTCACAATTGTTGGTCCACATAGTATAGATCCATTTATACAAATCTTTTGACCTAAGCTAGAACCCATTAAACCTACAAATGACTACATAATCTTTGAATGAAGAGATTAGACCATTTACTTCAGAGAGAGAGATCATCACTACATGGATTTTCTCTAATTTTTCCATAATGTATGGATTAAGAGATGTTGAAGGTGGAACCGAAGGAGCCTTGGTACGAATAACATCTTTATAAGAGAAACTAGGGGTTTGTTTCATTAAACCCTAGTTCAAAGAACCAACTACATACTCTAGCACCATATAATTGAGAGAAAAGAGAAGGGAGTGGTCATAGTTGCAGGCCACAAACCCAACTATTACAAGACCTAGCCACCAATCCTTAGGGTTTCGTCATCCATCATCCCTAATAATACATTTTTTGCTTCACCCTTCCTTTATTTTTTAATGGATATACATATCAAAAAATAATAATCTATACAAAAATATAATTTATTAGATTAAGTCTATTATCATGTTGAGAGCACGCAGAAATGACTATTTTATGCACATAAACCTCTTTCTTATGCCTATTCTTTACCACTACTTATGATGAAAAGAATTTTCTTAGTTTTATTTAATGAATAAATAATCATTGCATTGCATTCTCTATGTGGATGTTATGGATAATGAACATGATACCATTTCTTTATTTTTAATATAAGGTATAATGATGGCAGATGGTATGCATTGTCCAATTAGTTATTATAAAAAAATGTATAAATTTTTTATATATATTAATAACTTAATTAACTATTAATAGTTTTGAGAATTTTTTTATCGAATAAAAAAAATATGAAAGAAAAAAAGGTTTAGTAACACATTCAATAGAATATAATCCTTATTGTAAGCTTTTTAACCCAATGAATATTGTTCGAAATAACTAATGAGATTTTCAAGCAAATAAAGTAATTTTTACATCTTTTTATTATGCCTTGTTAAAATATTTAATATTACCATTATTTTTTTAGCAGGTCTAATTAGGTAACTATTTCTAATAAAGACATATATGGATTATAGAATACATTATAATATTTTAGAAATATAATTATCTGTTTTTATTTGAGTCCATCTTTTCTTTGTTATTTTTTTTAATTTTTATTATGTAATTTTAAACTAATGACTTTTTAAAATTTAAATATTATCAGGATGTATCAATTATGTTGTATGGAAAAAAGTTTATCAATATCTCAAAAGGTTTTTTTTTTAAAATTGTTCATTTTTTTCCTCTTTTCTCTTTCAAACAATTATCAGCTGACTTAATACATTCTATCAGTATTTACATTGGACCTCTTTTGTGCAATTGCTAATAGCACTCCTCCATGTCCATTAATACAATCACCTCTTACCTGTGAAAGATAACAGAGTTAGAGAGTATGGTTGGGAAATTTACATTAGGTGTTTGAGGTGCACCCAGATTACATGGCGAGAGAAATTTAGTATCTCACCACGAAGGTGGATTATTTTCTGAATGCAATGTAAGGAAATATTTACTATTTTGAGATTAGTATGAAAAATTGCACATAAAACCTCTATGAGTAATACCATGAGGTGGATGGATGGATTTCTAGGATTGCTAAATTTAACACGAAGAACTATTGAAAACCGTCAAAAAGCTATATTTTATATATAATGCAGAATGAAATATACATGTTTAAATTTACTGGCTTTTTATATACCCAATATAGCACTATACTCTGAAAATAAACCAACCACTCACATAGGTGGACTATTTGGACCTACTATACAATCAGATCAGGAATGGTTCTGAGTATAACTGAATAAAACTGTAAGAAGCACTTAATATATGCTGAGGGATAAGTAAATCCAAGAGGGATTCGATCTTGACCTGGCTTGTTATAAGGAAAAGGAAATGAAAGGAAAGTCCCTGATGCCAGGGTCTTCGTTTATTTTATAATGTTAGTTTTGCAAGAAATGGGGTCATGTGCGTATCATTGAAAAAGCCTGGCAATGCTGGATGCTGCCAATTACCATTACCAACGACATTCTCCGCCAAAGGCCCCAGACGCCCTGCTGCCACCATTTCGTTTTCGTTTTGCTGTATTGCTGCATTGTTTTCCTCCAAATCCACAGCATGTAAGAGCGGTGATAACAGAGGAATGGGAGACCTCCTGCTGATCAAGAAATTTGCAGGTGGACACGGGGACGTCACTTTCAAAGGCGGAGGCGCACGCTTTTGTATTCGATTTCTTTGTGCTCCATCCAACTCACTCCTCGGCTCCATAGCTGCACAACACTAGATTTAATTTATCCCTTTAACTGTGCTGAGTTTGAACTCCTTCCCTTCTTCATATTTAACAATGGTAGGTTCTCCATGTTTGTACACACAGTTTATGCTTGCGACGGATAGAGACGAAGAGAACATAAAACTGTTGGATCGCTGTGGAGTCGGAGGTTGAAGTCTATGGTCAAAAGGAACTAAAATAGGGCTACACGTGTGGTACTAAAGAAGGATTAGTCGCCGAATTCAGTCAAGGCATTTATTATTAGTGTAAAATTTTAGTTATCCGCCAGATCAGGTCTCCGGAAAAACAAGACGTGATGATTTGGGAGATGAAAAGGATGCATAAAATGCCTCTTGTTGTAAACCTCAAAAAAAAAAAAAAAATTATAAGAGTAATTGTATCTAACATGTCAATATAGATAGGGTAAAGGAATGGAAAACACCATTATGGGAGAAAAATACTAGACAAACACAAACAGAAGCAAAAGAGAACATATATGTGAGGAGAAATATTGATGTGAAAAGAATATCATTTATGCTTTCTTCCTATAATTAAAGTACAGGAGTAAATATTGTCAAATATCTTGTTGATGAGAAATACAATATGAATCTGTTTGATTATGTACACGCTCATATTGCTGAGCTTCTGGGATAGCATCCCACCAAAGACTAGTGATTCCCCATAAAAACTTTACTGCAAAGCAAGTGCTGCCTACATGATCAAGATGGGCCTGTATTGTGAGTACTCGCATGGTGTTGCACCAGGCAGCAATTTCATCTAGAGGATTTAGCAGGTCATCTATATTGAGATACCAAGGCTGCAAATGGACATGAGTGCATTGCATAAGGGAATGACTGGGTGACTTTTTGATTGTTTTGAAAGAAGGGCCAAAAGATACTGAACAAAGAGGTTTGGATGAAGATTCTGCCTTTTGGTCTTCTTTGGATAGCCAGCTAAGACTATCATCTAAGCTATCAAGCTTGGAATCTATGGAATCTATTTTCTTCTGAATATTATATACAGTATCCTTGATGGATAACACATCTCTACACAGGTCATCAAAATTTTTAGAGAAATGAGAATTAAATCTAGATACATAGTTTCTCTGTCGAAACTCGTTAGAGGGAGTGTCGTATGCAGCTGAAAAATAGTGCATGATTCCTGCTGGTTGTCTGTGGACACCTTTTGGCGGCGGCCATCTTCCACCTCTATATAGAGTAACTGTATCTTCTGTGTAGAATTCAAGGCTATCTTCTCTAGGAAGACTCATTAGTGTTGGGGGTAAATCATTACCGGGATTTACCTCTTCATCTTCTATGAGAATATGACCAGTCTTTACAGATCTACGAGATGAAGACGTAGATGGTCTGGAAGGAGAAAGACGGGAGGATTGCATGGATAAGGATCTAGGTAATATATTTACAGATCTGCGGTCACTTTGATGGACAGTGGCTTGACTCTTCATTCTGGGAGAGACATGTTTGAACCAATCAAGTTTCCATTCGGATGGAACCTCAACTGTTTCAATATGTCCTTTCTGCAATTGGACTGTACCACTCAATCTTCTAGCATAAGGCAGGTTTTCTAGGATTTTGGGGTGATTAGTATTGGTCATACTATACAAAACAGAAATGTTTATAGATGCATACTGGAATTCTCCAAACATTTCAAGACCAAATAGAGAAGTAAATAAACCCCAACAGTCTAACGATCCATGCTTGACTTCTTTACAACCTCTGTCGCGGACTGCAACAGAAAGGTTCGGACAAAACTCAAAACATATAACATCATCATTAAGTCGACCGAGGCTAGACAATTGACAAGAATGTTTAAAACTGACTTGGCGACGATCACACAAAGCTAAATACAATACTGGCTTTATATTACCAGGAATCAAGGGTCTAATATGAATTCTGATTAAGCCAAAATGAACAAATTTCACATCTTCATGTGACCTGATATAATTAATTTCTTTCTCAGGCAACAGGGAGAGTAAATTTGTTTCATAAACCTTCTTAGGCTTATAACAGAGTGTTAACTCTACGGACTTGATTCTAGGTTTGACAAAAGAAAGATAAGTAGAAGGATATAAGAACTTGGACTTAACTATCTCAGACTTTTTATACACACTAGAAGCCTTAATAGCCGGAGGCTTGAACATACTGGTTTCTTTTTCAAGATCTGTTTTAGTAACTTCAATGTCAGGATAGTCAGACATGTGATCTGGGACAAATGGAGGTAACTCATACATACCTTCAAATTCATACTCATTGACAAGTTCAACGGTAGATGTGGATGGTGCTTTTCCAAATTCCATTGTGGGGAGATTTGGGTTCTGGAGTGCGAGAAATTTCTGGTCAGGGAAAAGGATATGCAGAGATAAAAGCGGCCTATGACTGTAATATCCCCTCCAAATAGGGAATATATAAACTATAAAACTTTGGTCAAAGATCCAATTTTTGCAAAATAAATTCAGATTACAGATAAACAATAACCATAGTAAATCTTACAATAGCAGATCAAAGATCTTATCACTAGTTCAGATGAGTACAAATACAGTCCTCTCTTGTGCAAATCAAAGAATATTACAGATCTGGTCTTAAAAACCCTGAATTCATGCAAATTGGGAAATAACTTGCACTTTTGGAAGTCTCGGCTTTTCTATGTTGACACACAGACGCCGTCGTCGGTCGATATCTAGCCGACGTCGGTCACTGCCGGTCGGATTTCTACTGTCGTCGGTCCAAAGTCGACTGATGTCGGTCACTGGAAGCTGCCTGCCGAGGTCGGTACCTGCGTGGATCTGTACGGTCTTCGTACGGCCGCCAATTTAACACAACCTTTCTGTTTGATCCCTGATCTGGAAATCTATGGTGTCTAATACAGCAGATCTATCTCTGTATGATTTATTAAAACAAAACATAAATAAATAAAATACCTGGAAAGCTCTGTGATAAACTTCTGTGTGAAGTTATCTCTCAACCCTGGAATTCTGTGATAACTTCTGGATGAAGCTATCTCTCAGATCTGTATCTCTGTGATAACTTCTGGATGAAGCTATCTCTCAATTTGGCAATAAATCAGCTGATATCTCACAGCCTCTAAATCACACACAATGAAGAGGGAACATTCTCCACTGCAATGGAATCCTGGAACCCTTGGCTCAGTCTTCACAGAAGAATTTCTTCAAATCAATAATCAATAATCTATGCATACATGAACAATGGCCTCCATGAGAAACCCTTATACCCTCAAAAAGATATGCTTGCCCTAATTAGGGTTTTCTTAAATTAGCATTAGGGTTTCTAATTTAGAATTAGAGCAAATAATTAATAATTAATAATTAATTATTAATGAGACCAAATAATTAATATTTGATTAAATCAATCAAATATTAATATCTCCCTCAATATACGTCGGATCCTCAAACCGAACGAAGCAAGTGAATCAGGGAGTGATTCTGCACATAACCATATCAAAATAAAGGCGCTCCGCTGTATATCAAATATCCCTAAAAAGTAGGAGCTCAGGTCAAATGTATCCGAAATACCCTGAATGAAAATCAAATGCAGAAATCCTGTGAATCAAAGTCAATCCAAGCTCCATTATGACCCTCTATCCATCCTATTAGCCTACGAAGGTTGTATAATAGGCCAATCATCAAATCTGTCAATGTCCATGAAAAAGGGGACATGACAATCCGCCCCTCCAAAAATTGCTTGTCCCCAAGCAATCTCGAAACAATGAACTACGCGATCCACCTGGATCCCAAATGTAGTTATGCTCTGCACTGCTGTGAATCAATGCAAGTACCTGCAACATCAGCAGAAGTAGAACAACGAAAGACTCATAATCAAACTGGTGCATGAAACTCCAACCTCCAAGATTATAAATACCATAGTCAAGAGCACATGAGAAACAAAATCTCAAAACATCATAATCCAAGTAGAATGGACAATTCCAACTGCCAATTCCATCTGCAAGAGATGGTGCCAATCCATCCCATAACTGATCTCTCTGTAAAGGCAGCACAACCAACTGTACCACACTATCATCTGTATGAGAATAATCAATATGGAGATTTAACTCCACTGGTATCCCAAACTCCTTAGAATCAGGTACTCCCAAGTCCTAAATATGTGTATCAGCCTCAACAACATGCTCATCAGCAACAACTGTAGGAAGGTACTCATCACCAACCACCTCAATATACAAATGATCATCCACACTCTGTAAATCAATGCCAAAGCTCATATCAATAGACGGAGTATCAACAACTATAGCATCACTGTCTAACTCTTCCATACAGAAAGAAATAACCAGTGAAACTAAGTTCTCAAAATTGTCCACTGCATTCTCCTGAGTGTCATCTGTAATAATAGGATCCTGGGACTCTGCTACAATCTATGCCATAGTTGAGAGATCATCAACCCTCAGTGCACTAACATCTGAGCCCACCTGTACACTCTGAGTGCAAGCATCTAACTCATCATCATCTTCACTATATCCTATCTCATAATCATAATAATTATGGGACATGCTGCTCTCTCGTCTAAGTGATCTATAGTGCTCTCTCCTCAGCTTGACAAAATGATCAAAGGTCGTCCTCTCTTGAACATGAGGAGGTAATAAGTCCCACTCATCATTCGCTGTCTTATACCTTGTGGGTTTGTTTTTGGATGTAGGATATGAAAGAATTTCATTCATCCTCCTCTGAGTTGCTTCCAACTGCTTCAAACTGTGTTCCAGCTTCTTCATATCATTGTCCCACTGTTTCTGAGTATATGAAGGCATCATGATACTTTGCTGATTCAATCTACCCAAACTACCCAATAGGATGGCAAGACATTAGCTCTGATGTGCCCAACAGGATGGCAGGAATTTAGCTCTGATACCACTGTAATATCCCCTCCAAATAGGGAATATATAAACTATAAAACTTTGGTCAAAGATCCAATTTTTGCAAAATAAATTCAGATTACAGATAAACAATAACCATAGTAAATCTTACAATAGCAGATCAAAGATCTTATCACTAGTTCAGATGAGTACAAATACAGTCCTCTCTTGTGCAAATCAAAGAATATTACAGATCTGGTCTTAAAAACCCTGAATTCATGCAAATTGGGAAATAACTTGCACTTTTGGAAGTCTCAGCTTTTCTATGTTGACACAGACGCCGTCGTTGGTCGATATCTAGCCGACGTCGGTCACTGCCGGTCGGATTTCTGCCGTCGTCGGTCCAAAGTCGACCGATGTCGGTCACTAGAAGCTGCCTGCCGAGGTCGGTACCTGCGTGGATCTGTACGGACCTGTACGGTCTTCGTACGGCCACCAATTTAACACAACCTTTCTGTTTGATCCCTGATCTGGAAATCTATGGTGTCTAATACAACAGATCTATCTCTGTATGATTTATTAAAACAAAACAGAAATAAATAAAACACCTGGAAAGCTCTGTGATAAACTTCTGTGTGAAGTTATCTCTCAACCCTGGAATTCTGTGATAACTTCTGGATGAAGCTATCTCTCAGATCTGTATCTCTGTGATAACTTTTGGATGAAGCTATCTCTCAATTTGGCAATAAATCAGCTGATATCTCACAGCCTCTAAATCACACACAATGAAGAGGGAACGTTCTCCACTGCGATGGAATCCTGTAACCCTTGGCTCAGTCTTCACAGAAGAATTTCTTCAAATCAATAATCAATAATCTATGCATACATGAACAATGGCCTCCATGAGAAACCCTTATACCCTCAAAAAGATATGCTTGCCCTAATTAGGGTTTTCTTAAATTAGCATTAGGGTTTCTAATTTAGAATTAGAGCAAATAATTAATAATTAATAATTAATTATTAATGAGACCAAATAATTAATATTTGATTAAATCAATCAAATATTAATATCTCCCTCAATATACGTCGGATCCTCAAACCGAACGAAGCAGGTGAATTAGGGAGTGATTCTGCACATAACCATATCAAAATAAAGGCGCTCCACTGTATATCAAATATCCCTAAAAAGTAGGAGCTCAGGTCAAATGTATCCGAAATACCCTGAATGAAAATCAAATGCAGAAATCCTGTGAATCAAAGTCAATCCAAGCTCCATTATGACCCTCTATCCATCCTATTAGCCTACGAAGGTCGTATAATAGGCCAATCATCAAATCTGTCAATGTCCATGAAAAAGGGGACATGACAATGACAAATGGGTGAACGGCCTGTGACTCGATGCAATGACTTCCCAAAGAAATTTGCAAAGCAAAGAACTCAAAAGATATGATCCACGGAAGAGGAAAATAAATCACAACTTACAGTTTATACTTGAAACTGATTCTAGATCTGTGAGGCTCT
This sequence comes from Torreya grandis, assembly GCA_037957365.1. Classification (NCBI taxonomy): domain Eukaryota; kingdom Viridiplantae; phylum Streptophyta; class Pinopsida; order Cupressales; family Taxaceae; genus Torreya; species Torreya grandis. The sequence goes on from JARHVA010009681.1 coordinate 237,580, forward strand.
GATACCAATCTTTTTATCGCGTCAGTAGACGGCTCCTTGTCCAACAATCTTTCAATATCTTTAGTAGAAACCTGCGACAGTAGGCAGGGGCCGAATGGCTATGGCTTCACTATTTCACTCAAATAAAACTCTTACAAACTTATTACAATATTTTTGTTTCAATTTCTGATTCACAGGATCCTTCGAAAAGGGCAAGTGAAGAGCATACTCTTTTACAAGGCTACTGGATTTTCACAATGAAAATTTTTCGATGCAACTACTAAGGCGGAGAGGCTTATTTATAGCAATAGAGAGGTCCTGCCTGCTCGCTGGCAAGGCGGTGTCTGTCTCGTCATGCTTTACAGCTCATGGCTACAGTGAGATGCTGTTGGACGCATTAGACCCACATGATGGTGTCGGTGATGGTGATGAAGGAATCATGGGTTGTGGGCCCAATATGTCTTCCGCTTTGTCAAATAAGTCATCTTCGGATATAGGCTGAAAAAGGCACCTTATCTGGAATGTGCTTTGTAGGTACCAATGTCGGCATCGGCCGGTGTCACATGGCATATGACGCGGAGTACAGTGGAAATGAGATTCACACTCAAGCTGTCTGCGAATTATTGTATGCACCACCGTATCTTGGCTATGATTTTGTTCTTCGTGGATGCGGTGCGGGCCATGTTGAAATATGTGAAAGTGTCTTGTTGAAGAAGAGTAAATATTGCAATAAAAACAAATCAAATCTCTAAAAATAAAATAGATATAAATAAATTTTTGGTAGAATATAAATTTAATGAACTTAAACAAAATTTTGGTAGAATCTATCTTTTATTAATAATTTTTATATTTAATTGCTTTGTGCATTGTGGTTTTAACATATTATCTTTTTTGAATATTCAAAATCAGATAATATTATTAATTATATAGAGACTTTTCTATTCTTAATAATCTTTTCAAAATCTTTTAAATAATTAATGTAAGAAATCTCATAACTTTTTCTTCCCCAAAAAATTCATATATTTTTCTTTCCCCAAAAAATCTCACAACCATTTTTTCTTTCCACAAACTTTCAAATAATCAATCTCAAGCTGATCTTTACATAGGAATGACAATCTTTTTTAATGAACAAAAATTAAAAAAATTATATAACAAGGACACATAGCGTCAAGTCCCTGTGGGAGAAGTGAGTTAGTATTGGTAGTAAGATTATGGAAACAAAAAGAAGAGGGTGTTGTGCATAACAAAGAAAAAATACATTAAAATTTCAGTGTCAAGTTACAAAACAATGACTTATGTTTACATCTGAGATAAATTGGTATAATTTTTGTGATGATACAGATTAACTGAAGATAGCAGAACATACATAAAATGGGCTCTAACTCGGCCTATGTACAATTTTAGTCCGCTGGTCAAATGAAATTACAGATACTAAACATATAATCTACAAAAAAGGCAAAGAACTTCCCTCAAGTAGAATAGCCATTAGTTGATGCTAGGACTATTTTTTGAATTATAGGAAGAATGCATAACCAGTGGTTGATACCCCTAAAAAAAACTATTCTCTTTTTAAAAATTGATAATTGTGAGAAATAGCATGTTATGCAAAATGTTGCAAATTTAGTCTATAAATCATGCCCATACCTTGCTACCAACTAGATGAAGAAACTTTGGAGTTTATATCATCAAGTGAATTATGGATTAGAACAATAATTAGCATAGGTTTTGGTCAAGTTTTCTTTCACTTATGAAATTCTAACTTAGATAGTAATGACATAGATTAAACTTAACAAACTTCCCTGTGAAATACTAATAATTTAGATAGAGTTTAACATAATTCTCTGTGAACTGGTAGTAAGTGAAATAAGTGTCATAAATTTAACACAATTCTTTATGAAACAAAAATAAATTATTTGAGCTTCAAGATTATTTTTTGAAGAAGCAATGGTAATTAGGCATTAGAGGAAGCTTCATTTATACTTTATATTAGTTAATGAAGTTTTATATGGTACTTTAAACCTTACAATAATGTGGCTATTAGAGACCCAGCCAGGGGAATTTAGCATTCCAATCGAAAATACACTACAACAATAATTTTCAAAACTTATCCCTGAAAAGGATTAACAAACATTTCAAGAGAGAACCCAAAAGAAACCTCACTTGGGTGTGAAACAATGTGAAATAGGCTCATGGGTGGAAGATGGATGTGAAATTGAAGGAATATTATAGTTGATGCTAAGATACACTAGGTTGCTCTCTACGAGTACTATAGAAATAGCATAATCAATAAGCTCATGGGCATCCTCGAAGTCCTTCACAATCACTTTCACATAAGAAAATAACCCTAATCAATTCATCAAATCATGGATTTCAATCTGGAAGCAATAATACTCCTTTCTCAAATTAGGTACATCGATGGTATGATGGAAAATACGATTGGTGCCATAGTTATTAGAATTTGTTGTAATTTGGGCCTCCAAAGACACATTTGACCAAAAAATTCTCATTGTAAGCCCCTGGAATGGCATTAAGCATAACTTTATAAACCCTATAATAAGGAAAATATTGTAATGCTTTTAGCACTCTTTAATAAGGGTCAATGTTCAAAATCAACTCAAATAATAGAATATAATAGAAAAGAAATATACTAAAGCCCCACTATAATATCTACCAAACTAAAAAACTAGAAAATAAGAAAAAAAATTGTGTAAAGTAGAAATTGCTTTCAGTCTTATATGCCTAAATCACCATTAATTAGGCATAGTTTAAGCTAATGCAGAGTACTGCACTTTCACAATATAATAGTACATTAAGAGTTACTCAAAAACTGAATGATAAGCTATGTTTTCCTTGGTTATCATGAATGGTTACTCCTTAGAGTATTCCAGGATAAGAGAGCTGATTAAGAGTAGAAAACCCCTTTGGCTATATGTATGACAAAGCCACATAACTAGTGGTTGTTCTCCTTTTCTTTTCTAAGTTGAAACCTATTATTTGCACTAGAAATGGTTCAAGGCTTTTCTTTATGTCGGGCCTTTCTATATTTAGTTTATAGTTGTAGATCTAGTTTTATGTTCTCTTATAGAGGTGTATGGTGTAGTAAATGAGAGATATTTGTCACCTCATGATCCAATAAACTAGTGTATATTTTTATTTCTTAATTCCTTACCCTCATTTGTCCTTTGTTTTAGCAGTAATGTTGCCTTAATTATTGTTTGTAGACAAGAGCAGGGAAACCTCTGTGAAAGTTATGAAGTAATTTTTATATGGTGCTTTTAATTCTATCATATGAAGACAAATTGTTATTCTTGATGTGTTGTACAACTGTGGGGGTAAACTTAGGGTTTTAAGTGTAAAAATGTCACTATTGTTGTTTTTTTTATAGCTAATTTTATTGGTAAATACTTTTTGAATTTTTCTTTCAAAAATAACATGTTCTTTTATCAAATTTACATCCAAATTTTCTCTTGAGTTCAAATTTTATGGAACTACATCCTTATTTGAAAAACCTTCTTTTGATTCTTTGAAAGGGGCTTTTTGTTTCCTATGGACTATCTTCCTTTTGTTGTCACGATCTATGTCCCATCTCTTTGGCTGATTTTTAACTCATTAATTTGTGTCTTCCTTTCAATTGAACCAACACACCATGAAAGCATGAAAATATACCACCTACACTAGATCATTTATCAAGTTGAAGTCTATTGTAAGAATTCATATAAATAAGTATAGAGATGGAGTTTTTTTAACTGAATAAAGTTTATTATGAGATTCTATTTACTCTAAAAATTAAAAGATGTATGCTCAATAGTAGAATCTATGTCAACTAACTACTTACAAGAATTACAGGTAGGAATAGAAAAAACCAATAGGTGAGAGGCTGCTATAGTGGTTTTCAAACAATCATGAATGTGTCCTAATATTTCAAACTATTTTTGATGGCTTCCAAGCTATATGTGGGACAAGAACTAGGTTATGAATTCTACCAAGTATATTTGAAACTGATAGCCCACCATGCAAGATAACACATGTTAAAATATTTTCAAACAAAGCAGAGACATAATAAATTTAAACATTTAACAATTGGAAAATTAAATCAATCATGCATAATGACTATGACTAGTAGAGATGGATGAATAAGAGAATGTTTGGTGGTTGTAATTAGTGCTAGCATTGATGTTTTAACTACGTGGTTATTGCAAACAAATCTTCTAATGACACCCACCCATTTCTAAAATAAAACTACCACCACTATAAAAATTAAAATAAGTTATTGTGACAAATTTGATTAACAAAATATACAGTTTTGATAGTGCCTTAAATCTGTAGTTCTGATAGTGCCTTGGCCTATGTGATGTCAAAAATAACATCTAGTTTGTTTTTCAATCGCAGCTCATAGAATAATATATTTTATTTATTTTGCTAAATAACCGACAATTTAGCTTGGACATATTTTTCAGTGCAAATATCAATGTAATTAGAGTGGGTAGGCAAGCAAATATTAATCCTTAGTTAGTGCAAAATAAAGACAATAGTCCCTCCCTTCAAGACTAATAAAAATCATTACAATGAAAATTAAAACATTTTTATTATTTTATTAAAAAAATCATACAAAATAAAAAAACTTTTCAATAAAAAGGCCTTAATTTTCTAAAGGATAAAATTAATTTTTTCATATAATAAAAACCATGACAATAAGACTTAAACCATTCAAATAAAAAAAACATCAAATAAAAATATAATTATCCCATAAAATTTTTGGAAACCACAAGTACTTTTATTAATTAAAATTAAAAAAAAAAAAAAAAAGAACCTGGGTGGGAGAAGGGATGGAAGTTTTTTTTTACTCTACTTGAATTTTCTCCTTGCATGCCATTGAGTTGGCCTTTGGTTCCTTGATTGACCAGCCTTGTGTTATATCGTAGCCTTAAGCACTTATGGGACTTAGCATTTATTATCATTTATTGTTTCTTGCCATCATGTGAGGCCAACCTTTATAATGTCTTCTCCCCATTCTATCCTGACTATTTTAACTATGGAAAAGAATGAAGGAGCTTAGAGAAATGGCCCCATACAAGTGCTTGAGGAAGTTTATCCCAAAGGTATACTATGAGGTAATACTTCAAAACCTGATGTTATTTTGTCTATCCCTAAATTTAATTTTGCATGTCAATGGTTAGAGAAATTTTGTTTAATAGGATATTTTATCAGGAGAATCCCCTCTGAAATTATGCTATGGTCTTGGGTTCAAATTCACTAGGCATCTCATGACATTAATCTAGAGAGCATCTAGAACATGACTAAGGTTTTTTTCTCTTCCACTTTTCTAACTTGACTCATGCTGAAATAATCCTCCATAAGTCTACTACTTGGTATGTTAGGAGCTCATTTATGGTTCTCTCCCCTTGGACATGAGACTTTATAGTCTCAGAGCACTCCATTCTTAAAGTCTCAATTTGGGTGGAATATTTAGGCCTCCCACTCTCATGCTATCACTTTATTCACTAAATAACGTCCTCCATAGGTCATGTGGTTTGTCATGATCAAAACTAGTTCTTCTCTACCAGACCATAAAAAAAGGTTTTCATAGAAGTAGACTTCTCCCAAGACCTCAAGGATTTTGTGGAAATCTAGGTTGGGGATGTAAGGTATTCTCAGTGAGTCTGGTATATCAACTTGCCTAACACTTGCTTCTATTGTCAAACCATAGACCATAAGATAAGAGATTGTCCCCTTCAATCGGCTCACAATAATGCATCCACCCATTTATCCTCTCCCCCCAAGCCCTCTCTAAAAACTAGCAAGGCACCAACTGAAGATGGTTGGACTATGGTTGGGAAGAAGAACACTCATACCAAAGCTGTAAACTCAATTATTGCTCTGAAAAGAGGAAATCCATCTTTGAGCAATGGCCCATAAGAGTATGATTCTTTTGTAAGAGAGCCCTCATTGGATGTAACTCCAAAATTGATAGTAAAGCCCAAGGTGTTCAACACTCCTTTGGCTACTAACATTTTATCCCAAACTGTTGAAGCCTATGGGCCCAATTTTTTAGACTCATAGCCAACCACTCTTCCACTTCCTGTTTCATGGGATACACCCAAATGCTCTTGTAGCCTTCCTCAGAGGATTAACGAGGTGGATGAAGGATATTTTATAGCTAACCCTAAATTAAAGAAATAATATAAGTTATTAAGTGCCAACATTGGGCACTTTTTGGTGAATCAGTATGATGTCTTGGAAGGGATGGACTTGGAGGACATGTCCTTTGACTCCCATCATCTATGAATTAATTTTTTATGGAATGTATAGGGTCTCATAGATCCAAAACATAAGTCTATTATGCATGAGTTTAGAAGAAATTTTCTTGAGATACACATTCTCTACTTGCAAGAAGTTAAGGTGGTATATTTTTTATTAATGGCTATTAGTAATTTCATCTAACATGACATTATCATTATTCATAGCAACCATGCTACAGGACATGAATGGGTAATAACATTCATTACTCCAAGGTGGTGGCCACATTTAGTGCAATCTGTTGTGGACCTTACCACTTGGTTTGTTTGGGTTCTTTTTAGCATTAAAACACACTCTTTTGGCTTTATTAATATTTATGCCTCGAATGATGCTTTAGAGCATACCCATTTATGGTGATGGATATTGGATGATCTTCCTGATACCCACTGGGTATTATGTGGTGACTTTAATATGGTGGCATCCCCAAAGGACAAATTATGCCACTTGCATATGGGGTGGGCAGTTGATGAAAGGGAGACGTGGTTTTACATGTGCACTAAATAAAGCCTTTATGACCCCAATTTAACATGTTGGCATATAGATGGAGTTTGGTACACCTAGAGTAATTTTAGGGAAGGCCTTGCTTAGATTCTTAAGCATCTAGATAGGGTAATGATGTCCACCCAACCATACTTTTCTTTTGATAATGGTTTTTTCCTCAGATGTAGGCTGCTTCTAGATTTTGGGCTTTCTGATCACTCCCGCATTCAATTACATTTGACATGGTAGTTCATGAAACCCAAATTTTATAAAACACAATTCTTCTTAAACACCTCATTTCTCAAGCATGGGCCCATAGTGGCATATATTATGAGAGTTTAGAATTTATATTCATGTCCTTCTCAATAATCTGGTTAGATTTTAGGTGGGATAATGTCATCAGGAGGACCTCCCACTTTCTATGAATCTATGGCCACCAAATCACCAAAATTTGGAGACACTCCTACTTTGCTACTACTTCAAAGCTGAGCTGTGAGGTTCTAGTTCTGTAAAAATATCCCTTTAATGAGATCTTATAAGTGAGAGTTACATCTTTAAGGCACTTCATTCAAATTATAGATAAATATAATGCTCAGGGATCTTACGTCAAAGCTAGGCTTCATTGGTTTAAAATATGGGATAAAGCTTCTAAGGAATTCTTTCAATTGTTGTGAGCTAAAAACTTGAAGAAAAAATTTAAATTCATTTTTGATGCTAGTAATAGACTCAATGAGACTCCTCATATTGTGCAAGATTTTGACTACCATTATCAGCAAGTTTTCAAAGCTCAAGTGTCTTCAGCTATGCATGATTCTAACCTTCAACAATGTCTTTTAGTGGTGTCATACAAACTCACTCCCACCTAATGGGTTATTTGTGACAAGTCCCTCACTTTTGACAATTTGCTTGAAGTTGTGTCTCATATAGCTAATGGCAAAGCCCCTAGCATTGATGGCTTTCTGTATGAATTTTACAAAACTCTTTGGGATCTTTTGGGTAGTGATTTGCATAATGTTTATCAAGAAGCATTTCACACACATTCAATAGGTAAAAATATAAATAAAGGAAATATCAAATTCATAAATAAGTAGGAAGATCCTAAGTTGATCTACAACTATCATTCCATCACCCTCCTAAATGTCTCCTATAAAATTATTGCCAAGTCTCTGGCAATCTGGCTACACAATATGTTGCCTCTCATTGTGCAACCAGAATAAATGGGTTTGATTAGAAGTTGTTATATCTTGCATAAAATCATTGCATTCTGAGAATGTATGGATTGTGCTAGACAATCTAAAAAACAAGCTATGCATCAAATTTGAAAAAGCTTATGATCACATCGAATGGCCTTTTATACTAGTTATGCTTCAAGCTTTGGGTTTCAGGCCCATCTTCATTGAAACTATTCAAATGCTTATCTCTGATGCCTCAACAATCCTCTTGATCCAAAACATAGAAGTTTTGATTTACAGATATTTCAAGAACACAAAAATAACACAGTAACAATGATTTCTCTGACATGAGATATTTTATTACTCAAGATCGCAATACAACTATATGCTTATCTCTGGGAAGAGATGTTTGATTTCCATTTTGGGTTACATATTCATTTATACAAATTTTGAAATTAGGAGGAGGATGTGTAAGGTCACCAATCTCAAGTTAAATTAAGTGGTTTGACTTCCACAATTTAAAATAATACAAAATTCAACGAATTATTATTTTTAGAAACTTACTATTTTTAGATTACACTACTAAAATTAAAATTTAGGGCACTTCAATTGGGTTTTTAGGGGTCAAAAACCATTTAGTATATTTATATTCCATTTCACCACATTTTCCTCATTATTATCTTTCTAAAAATTCAAACGGAGAGTCAATTGGAGCTACGGTACAAACATATGTCTCCCAAAATTTCTATCATCAATTGGGATAGAATAGTTACTCGAATTATCCCCTAAATTGTTGCCCAGATCATTCCTCCATCCTTGAGAAGTAATGGTCCCCATTGCATCAATATTCCTCATCAATTGTGGTAGTTGTGTCTTAATTTGATTCTCTGTGAGCCACTCACCTTGGTGGCTAAGCTGGCCCCTTTTGACCACCCAATAAAGTGAAATAGAGCATCCTCTTGTTGTCTTCATCCAAGTGTCCACAATTTGATCCTCCTCCACTGGAACAAAAATATATGGATAAAGATCATCAATGTCTATTTGTTCTAATATGACTAAAGTGTCTAATAAAGGTGGATGATATGGTTTGAGGATCTCCACATTGAATATTGGAAGCAGACCAAGGTAAGCTAGTAGGTTCAACTCGAAAGTAAATTCTCCAACTTATGGTGATGGTGTAGGGACCATATCATAGAGGCTGAATTTTTCTATGTGGGCCTGTAAGTTGTTCCTTTTAAATTTGTAACCAAACCTTATCATCCATAGCAAAATGGTGTGCAATATTATGTTTGTCATGGCATTGCTTATAATTTTGATTCATCTTCTCCAAGATGTCATGAACTTGCTGTTGGATGTGTTGCATTTATTCAATGAACTTTTTTGCTTTTGTTGGCTCAGATCTTCTATGAGGTGTGTATTCCATGGTGAAAAATGGAACAACTATATCAATTGGTGCCATGGGTTGTAACCTAAAGCATACTTGGAATGGATAGTGCTTGGTCGAGCTATGTAGGCCTTGATTGTATCTATGTTGTATAAAAAGAAGGCCCTCATCTCATGTGTGTAGATGTTTGGAGTGATACATCTACATCATGTGAACAATCAAGTAGTTCACCATCTCTATCTGACCATCAATTATGGATGGAAGGCTATGTACTTCATCATCTTGGTATCTATCATCTTCCATAGAGTGGACCAGAATATGCTTAGGAACCTATTATCTTGATCTGAGACAATGGACTTGGGGAGACCAAAATGGAGCCATACATGACTAAAATATAGTTTAGCATTTTCTTCAGAGGATATATTTTTCTTACAAGCAATCATGATAGCCATTTTTGAAAAATGATCAACTACAACAAAAATACAGTCCTTGCCATGTTTTGAAGTGGGCAAACCTAAGAGAAAATCCATTGAGATAGATTCCCAAGGCTTGGTTGGTTCTGGCAATGGCATGTATAATCCTTGATTCTTATTTTTTGGCTTGGATATCGCACATGGGATACAAGATTTGAGATACATTTCCACATCCTTTCATATGGGCTAGTAGAAGTGTTTTTGAAGAACTACCAATGTCTTTTTTACACCTAAGTGTCTAGTTGTCCTACTAAAATGTGCTTCCCATATCATCTTCTATTGCTCTACAGCTAGAACACAGGTATGCCCCATATGATAGAGGAAATTATCTTGAAAATATAAATTAGAAACATGTTTAAATTTTTTAAGCACCTCATATGTATCAACAAAGGTAGGATTTGCTTCATACAGAGCACCCCAAGTGATAGCCTCATGTTCATACAGGTCAAGAACTATTGTAAGTGCAGTAATTGGTGGGTGGCTTAGATAATTTATGGTCGTATTTGAGTTCCCATTTTTGTGTTTGATTATTAGATGGAATTGCTAAAAATATGTGGCCCACTTTTGGTGCCTCTCATTTCACAATTTGCTCTATGTCTAGATGAATTCCAATGGTCTATGGTCAGTGTGGATGATTGTCTCTTTCCCCAAGATGTAGTTTCTCCATTGTTTGTAAGCTTACACAATGGAATAGATATCCTTATCATATGTCGAGTATTTCTTGATTATATTAATGAAATTTTCATTGTGATATGCAACAGTATGTCCATGTTGCATAATGATAGCTCCCATGGCATATTCAGATGCATCTGTCATCAACTCAAAAGGTTGATGCAAATCTAGCAAGGAAAGAATAGGGGCTGAGTAAAGTTTGCTATTAAAATTCTCAAATGCCTTTTATTATATTTCACCCCACTAAAATGTATCTTTATCTCCTCCTTTAGTCACTTGTATTAGTGACCAAGTAACATGTGAAAATCCAAGAACAAACATGCAATAGAAATTTACAAGACCCAAGAAGCTGTGAATTTCTGTGAGGGTCCTTGATGTAGGCCATTCTTGAATAACCCAAATCTTCTCTGGATCAGCATGGACCCCTTCCTCATTCACAACATACTTGAGGTACTAAATTTTGTTCATCTTGAATGTGCATTTTTTAAGATTTGCATACAACTTGTGCTCTTGAAGAGTTTGAAGCACCTTACAAACTTTTTGTAGTTGTTCCTCCCATGTTCTATTGTAGATGAGTATGTCATCCAGGTAGACAACCATGAATGAGTTGGTGAAGGGTCACAAGATGTCATCCATCATCCTCATGAAGGTTGTAGGTACGTTAGTTAAGCCAAAAGGCATAACTAACCATTCAAAGAGCCCCTCTTTAGATTTAAATGCAGTCTTCTAGACATCAGTGGGATCGATGGGAATTTGGTGATAGCCAAATTTGAGATAAATTTTGGTGAAGAACTTCACACCATGGAGTTGGTCCAGTAGTTCATCAATCTTGGGGAAGGGGTAGCGATTCTTCACAATGATTTTATTTAGGGCTCGATACTCAATGCAAAGCCTCCATGTTAGATCTTTATCTAGTGTTAGGACAATTGGACTACCACAGGGTGAAGAGCTTGGCCTAATGTGACCCTTTTGGATCAATTATTGAATCTATCTTTTTATCTCATCATTCTCTAAAACTAATCTATGATACACATGACTGTTAGGCAAAGGTGATCCTGGGATCAAATTGATAAAATGTTTTACTTGGTAATGCAGTAGAACTCCTATGGGTGACTTGAATAAGTCATCATATTCTCTTGTGATTTGTCCCATATGATTTTGTTATTGTGTTGATTATGTAGTCAGGACTGCAACATCATCCTTCTTGGATTTTTGTGGTTTGACCACCATGAGAATGAATTGATTTGTCTTCTCCACCAATCTCTTACATTTTTTGGTAATGATCAGGGAGATAGATGTGGGAGGTGGTACCTTTGGTACTCTATAGCACCACATTCTAAGAGTGAGGGTGATTCTTCAGGTTCATGATTCATAGATGCCATGTCGATCATACATGAATGATTCACCATAGAGTACATCATAAACATCTAGATTGATCACATCACACAAGACTTCATCTTGGAAAGGGCTTACTACATATGAAATAAGACACTAATGGGTGACACGAAGGTCTCTCCCTGGGCTCAACCATCTAATATTGTATGGCTATGGTTAAGGCTTCATGGATAGATTTATACTTTTCACAACTTTAGTAGAGATTAAATTATTTTAACTTCCACTATAAGAAATGAAATGCAGAGGCTTACCTTTTACCCATAATTTGGATTGAAACAGTCTTTCCTTGTCATCTCCCCTTTCCTCATGTGTCTATGATGAAGTGATGATGGTATCAGGCTCAACATCTATAATCTCTTCTTTGTCCTCTTTGAATGTAGGTTGTGTATGAGATAGAGTAGTAGATGTCGAGTATTGTGACTCAGAAAGTAGTGACTTGATGGCTTGACATTATTCTTTGGAGTGAGTTCCAATTTTATGGTAATCACATGATATTCTAGTCCTCCCCTTATGGGGCTTCTTATCTTAAAACTCCTTTTTCTTCTAATTTTGGCCTTGTGTTTGACCTTCCTTGTCACTTTTCCATTTTGAAGGTTGAATCTTCGTATTCTTCCTTCCATGCTTCTGCTCAATCTTCACTATAAACTTGTATGCCTCACTGAGGGTTTCCAAATTGAAGAGTTTCATTTCCCCCCATATGTACCATTTTATTCCACCATGATAATTGAGAATCTTATGTTTCTCACTTTATTGAATGCCCAATCTTGTAGACAGAGAATGAAAATTTTCTATGTAATCTTGAACAGATTGGTCCTTAACTTGGTGAAGTTGTTGCCACTGTATGTACATATCATCATATGCTCTAATGGGAGAGTATTCTTCCTTTACCACTTCCACAAAATCATCCCATGTAGGTTCCACCTCAAGCCTAATGCCATCTATACTGAACCTCTTTTTGTACACTTCCCACCAATTTTTCATGAGCAATGATGCTTTCAAAAGAGCAAAAGTGATCTTTTCTCCATCGATAAATTTATTTATAGAGAAGTAGGAAGATGATTGATCCAACCAATTTTTTACTACATCAACATTGATTTTACCTTCAAAATTAGGAATATCAAAATTCACCTAAACCTTGAAGGGTTTTGGGGCACTGAAAAGATGTTCTATGGATAAGAAGCCAGGAAGTAAAAATGAGGAGCCAGAATTTCTCATCAAGAGTTGTTGGAGAATTTTGGAAAATTGTTGTATAATATGTGCTTATTATCATTGGAGGGATTTATTTAACATTTTATTGAAATGATTAGATGTCACGGTGTCATCCACCATTTGAAGTCATTTGGAGAAAATAGGTAGATAGTTTGGAAGCTCTATTATTTTCCACCCAAGCTTCTTGTAGCCTGACCTCATCCTCGAGATCATACCCTCTCTAGACAAACCACTCTGATACCACTAATCTAAAACTTAGAAGTTTTGATTGAAAGACATTTCAAGAATACAAAAATAACATAGTAATAATGACTTCTCTAAGAATAGATGTTTTATTACTCAAGATCGCAATACAACTATATATTTATCTCTGGTAAGAGATGTTCAATTTCCATTTTGGGTTACATCTTCATTTATACATATTTTAAAAGTAGGAGGAGGATGTGGAAGGTCACCAATATTAAGGGAGATTAAATGGTTTTACTTACATAATTTAAAACTATACAGAATTTGAGGAATTACTATTTTTAGAAACTTACTATTTTTAGACTGCACTACTAAAATTGAAATTTGGGGTACTTCCATTGGGTTTTTAAGATTCAAACACCATCAAGTGAAGCTCCATGATATCTCACTACATTCTCCTCATTATGATATTTCCAACTATTCAAACAAGAGTCGATTGGAGCCATGGTGTAAAAGTTATGGCTCCCAAAAGTTTCGTCATCAATTGGGGTAGAACTGTTACCCGAATTGTCACCTAAATTGTTGCCTAGATCATTCCTCCCTCCTTGAGAATCAATGTTCCCCATTGCATTAATATTCCTCATCAGTTATGGTATTTATGTCTTAATTTGATTCTCTATGAGCCACTCACCTTGGTGGCTAAGCTAGCCCCTTTTGACCACCCGATAAAGTGGAATAGAGCATCCTCTTGTTGTCTTCATCTAAGTGTCCACAATCTGATCCTCTTCCACTAGAGAAAAATTATGTGGATCAAGATCATCAATGTCTAGTTGTTATACTATAATTAAAGTGTCCAACAAAGGTGGATGATATGGTTTGAAAAGCTCCACATTGAATATTGGATGCGGACTAAGGTAGGCTGGTAAATTCAACTCAAAGGCATTTTTTCAAACTTTTCCTATGATGCTGTAGGGACCATATCATAGAGGCCAATTTTTTTTGTGTGAGCCTAAAATTCATTCCTTTTGAAGTTTCAACCAAACCTTTTTACCCATAGTAAAATGGTGTGTAATCCTATGTTTGTCATGGCATGGCTTATACTTCTTTAAGATGTCATGAACTTGTTGCTGGATGTGTTGCATTTTTTCAATGAACTTTGTTACTTTTGCTACCTCAGATCTTCCAGGAGGTGTGTATTCCATGGTAAAGAATGGAATGGCTATATCAATTGGTGCCATGGATTAAAACCCAAAGCATACTTGTAATGGACTGTGCTTGATCAAGCTGTGCAGGGCCCGAATGTATCCATGTATGAAAAGAAGCCCCTCATCCCATGTGTGTGGATGTTTGGATTGATACATATGAATCATGTGAACAATCAAGCAGTTCACCACCTCTATCTGACCATCAATTTGTTGATGGAAGGATGTGGACTTCATCAGCTTGGTATCCATCATCTTCCATATAGTGGACTAGAAGATGTTTAGGAACTTGCTATCTCGATCTGAGATAATGGATTTGGGGAGACCAAAATGGAGCCATACATGACTAAAATATAGTTGAGTAGTTTCTTCAGCAAATATATTTTTTTACAAGAAATCACGATAGCCATTTGTGAAAAATGATCAACTATAACAAAAATATAGTCTTTGCCATGTTTTGAAGTGGGCAAACCTGAGAAAAAATCCATTGAGACAGATTCCCAAGACCTGGTTGGTTTTGGCAATGGCGGGTTTAATTTTTTGCTTCTTATTTGTTGGCTTGGTTATCACACATGGGGTGCAATATTTGATATACCTTTCCACATATTTTTGCATATGGGGCTAGTAGAAGTGTTTTTAAAGAACTGCCAATGTCTTTTCTACACCAAAGTGTCCAGCTATCCTACTAAAATGTGCTTCCCATATCATCTTCTATTGCTCTACAACTGGAACATAGATGTGCCCCATATGACAGAGGACATTATCTTGAAAATAGATAATCAAAAACATGTTTACATTTTTGAAGTACCTGATATGTATCAGCAAAGGTAGGATCTACTTCATATAGAGCACCCCAAGTGGCAGTCTTGTGTCCACATAGGTTAAGAACTATTGTGAGTGCAGTAATTAGTGGGTGGCTTAGATAATCTGTGTCATATTTGAGCTTCCCTTTTTGTGTTTAATTATCAGATGGAATTACTAAAGGTATGTGGCCCACTTTTGGTGCCTCTCATTTCATAGTTTGCTTTACATCTAGATGAATTCTAATGGTCTGTGGTCAGTGTGGATGACCATCTCTTTCCCTAAGATGTAGTGTTTCCATTATTTGTAGGTTTCACAATCAAATAGAGATCCTTATCATATGTCGGGTATTTCCTAACTATATTAGTGAAAGTTTCATTGTGATATGCAACAGGATGTCCATGTGTCATGATGACAACTCCCATGGCATATTTAGATGCATCTGTCATCAACTCAACAGGTTGATGCAAATTTGGCAAGGAAAGAACAAGGGTTGAGCAAAGTTTGTTATTCAAATTCTCAAATTCTCTTTTTTATATTTCACCCCACTAAAATGTAGCTTTAGCTCCTCCTTTAGTCACTTGGGTTAGTGACCAAGCAACATGTGAAAATCTAAGAACAAACATGTGATAAAAATTTGCAAGACCCAAGAAGCTATGAAATTATGTGACTATCTTTGGTGTAGGCCATTCTCAAATAATTTGAATCTTCTCTAGATCAACATGGACCCCTTCCTCTTTCACAATGTACCCGAGGTACTGAATTATTTTCATCTTGAATGTGCTTTTATCAATATTTATATACAACTTGTGCTCTCAAAGAGTTTGAAGCACCTTACAAATATGTTGCAAATGTTCCTCCCGTGTTCTACTATAGATGAGTATGTCATCTAGGTAGACAACCACAAATGAGTTGGTGAAGAGTTTCAAGATGTCATCCGTCATCCTTATGAAGGTTGTAGGTGTGTTAATTAAGACAAAAGGCATAACTAACAATTTGAAGAGCCCCTCCTTAGATTTGAATGCATTCTTCCAAACATCGGTGGGATCAATGGGAACTTGGTGATAGCCAAATTTGAGATCAATTTTGGTGAAAAAACTTGCACCATGGAGTTGGTCTAGTAGGTCATCAATCTTGGGGAGGGGGTAGCTATTCTTCACAATGATTTTATTTAGGGCTTGATAGTCAATGCAAAGCCTCTATGTTCCATCTTTCTTTGGTGCTATGATAATTGGACTACTATAGGGTGAATATCTTGGCCTGATGTGACCCTTTTGGATCAATTCTTGAATCTATCTTTTTATCTCATCATTCTTTGAAACTGATCTATGATACACAAGACTGTTAGGCAAAGGTTATCCTGGGATCAAATCGATAGAATGTTTTACCTGGTAATGCAGTGGAACTCCTATGGGTGACTTGAATAAGTCATCATATTCTCCAATGATTTGTCCCATTGATGGGTGTTGTTATGCCCTTCATTGAATCAACTTTCTATTGATGACATATTTAACTAGGGCTATGTCTAAAGCTATATGCAACAAGAAGAATCTTAGCGATTTAGTAATTGATTGTAGGTATTTGTATTTTTTTTCTTATTTTAGGGAATTTTTAGTGTCTTAAGGACTCTTGGTTAAAACCTTATTGGAATCAAACTATGAAAATTGCTAAAAGTAAACACACGTTGCAGAAATGAATTTGATAGATGGAAATAAACACACATTTGCAGAATGAAATAGATTGCTGGAAATAAACATACATTTGCAGAATGCTTGGAAATTGATTGCAAAAAAATGAGATTTTAATCTAGAACACTCATAGGGGAAAATCTACAACAAATTTTAACTTTAAGGGGTTAGAAGCATTTATAAATTTAACAGAGCTACCTATTTGATTTTGAGAATATAATATAAATACCGACCAAAAATGAAGATCCTAGTTCTTGGAGGAGTGGGCCCTTGCTCTGCCTAAAAATAGGACTAAACAACTTAATTCTCTTTCAAAATATAAATGGTTATTTTAATGATAAAATGTTATGTATTACAAAGATGTACAATTCTATCCTTATCCCTATATTCTTCAATTATTTTTCACTCTCTCTTCATAAATTCCCAGGTCTGTATATATATTCTTCTACTTTTGGTGCATTGATTATTATAACTATTTCATGGATACAATGGAACTAAATGACTCCCGAAATAGATGTTGAATAAGACTTGGCTAGCTGTCCAGCTGTGTGATAAATGCCTTAGATTTGCCAGTATGAAAATCTAAATTTTGCTCCTGATTTAATAGGATCATTGATTTGACAGATCATTGGTTGTTTGGAATAGATCTTTATCAGTTCCATGTTTAACTGTGAAAATTCTAGAGCTTATCTGCAGGAGTACCATAGCTAATGCAAATAATTCTAGAGCTAAATATAGAGTTCCAGAACTAAGTCCAAAAATGTGACTACTTGAAATAGCATGGAGGAGTTCTAGAACTAAGCTTTATTGATTCCAATGCTTTCAAAAACATGCAATCTACTTCATATTTGTTGTTCAGCCTGATGATGGCCTATTTTATTACAAAACTTGAATTTTTCAAAACACTTGTTAGGAATTACAGAGCTTTTAAATGTTAGAATCACAATCAACAAAAGATGGATAATTACATCCTAACTCATATCTAATCAAAATCAAAGTCACAAAATGCAATCAAACTTAATAGAAAGAGAGTAAGATGAGGTCATTTATTATACATTTAATGGGCATATCCTGGCCTCATCATTTCCCCCATACTTGTTTGTAAGTCCCTTTACAAATGTTACTCTTCAAATTTAGGAGTGTATATTCTAAATTCCATTTGATTGCTCAAATCAAATAGCTGGAACTGAATATCCCAATGCTTTGATTTAGAGGTACTATACCCTACTTCTACTTCTTCTTTTCTTTTCCATTCTATAAATTGAGTTGGATTTTGAAGTTCTCTATTTTGCCAAGGAGATATGGGAGTGAGAAGTAGAGATGGCCTTGTCCGCATGCCTATTCATATGCACAGGGGAGTTTTATTGAACTGAGGAATTATTGTGAATAAAGCTTTTGCCCTTTCTAAACTCTAGATGAAATTTGAAGGGGATATTACTTTCCTTCTTTTCAATGCCACTAGGAGAAATTCCCATCTTTTTAAACATGCATCATAAATATTATCAAAATTTTCCTTCTCTTAAGAGGTGAAGACATCCATGCTTTTCTATAAATCGAAAAGATAAGGTTCCCTGAACTTGTCATTAAATGCATATGATTGGAAATGTGAAGCAAAGGCGAGTGGGTTACCATAATGAATTCCCATACATATATCAGATGAACTAGCCTTCAACCAATGCTCTGACTCCCTTTCTTTCCATGCAATCTAATTTTTAATGACAGAGACAAATGCATTAAGCTGGCTTTCCCCTACATATAAATTGATCATAAAACCTATATTTCTTTCTAGCATGAAATTGCAGAGGTAAAATTCACAGAGAAGATTTTTATATTCTATATTGGCTAAGGAGTAGGTGGCTAATAAATTAGATTCATCTTTTATTTCATGTGGAAGGTCACATGCTATCCTTGCCAACTGCCAATGAATGAATTGTTCCTCTAAAAACATGTTATATGTAGGAGAAGGTCTTCTGCATGCAAGCAGTTTGTCACTCATCATACAAACTATTTGTATTTTCACAAGACATTTATACTTATCATTTTCCTCGTAAAATTTGTCTTCCCATTCCTTCCTTGCTTTCTCTTCTTCCACTAGTTTGCTTTTCAAGTCTGTATTTGATGCCTTGATTAAACTGAGTTCTCTACATGTATCATCCCATAACTACTTTAGTGGTAGATAAGTCAATTTAGTGTGTGTAGAGACTATTGACACAGAGGTCTATATTGTACATTTTTCCTCATTCTCCATCAGTTGCCTTTTAATCTCTGCTAATTCTTCAGTCTTGGCTATGAACTAGTTTGTTAATTTTTCAAGGAGCATTTCTTTCTGTTCTAATTTGTGTTTGAAGAAATTCAATTCCACATCCTTTTCCTTGATAATGAGCTCTACTCTAGACAAAAATAGAGCCTCTTTAATCTTCTAGTTTTGTTCTTTTTTTTGAAATTCCCTTGGGAGTTAAGCATTCTTCTTCCACCATAGGGTATTTCCCTTTCCTTCTCTAAGATGCATGTTTATCTTCTGCATGTGATGGTGTTGTTGTCTCATCCATTTCTTGGAAAACTAGTTCCTTAAATCTTTCATCTTCTTTTTCCTTTTCTGTTTGGCTTGGTCTAGGAGGAGTCATGGCCATGCTTCTCAAAATATCAGTAGCTTTAGTTTCCAACCTTTCTTGTTCGTTCATCTCCTCTAGAATTTCTTTAGACTTTTTATGGCATCTTCTTCCTTGAGGAGCCTCAAAATGTGCAGACATAGGTCTCCTCTTATAACTTCTTTTGATGTTCACCTTTTGCTCAGGCCTAGGTGAACTATCACTATCAGAGAGTGGTATCAGTTCTTCTGTAGCTTCTATAGAATAAGAAATTTCTTAAGAAGGTACAATAGGGTCTACAATTTTAACTTTTCTTTCAGATTTTCTTCTTTTGGTACTTCCTCTTCCCCTAGTCTTTTTTTCTCCTCAAAAATGGCATCAATTGTTAAATAAACTGAAGGGGCAGGAGGAGTTGTTATTGTTCTTCTAGAAATACCAAGGTTTTGCCCAAATTTTCCAAAAAAATTGTCCCACATTTCTTCCCCATTTTTCTTTGAAAGAAAATGGTGTTGGCACACTAAATGCACTAACCCATGATGTCTGATATTTCTTACACCCCAAGAATACCTCTGGGGCATTATATGGATGGAGTCAAAAATAAATCCTCGAAAGCTTACTGTATATTTTAGTTTTTCAGCTCCATATCTAAGGTGTATAAGAATTTTTAGGACTTTTTTCCTACTGTCCTAAATTATCCATCACAGGTCAAATATTTAACTATCCAAAATGCTACTCTGTCAAAGGGTTTGGGCAAGCTGGCCCTTTTGATGATTTTATTTTTATTGTAAATATATTGGGGTTCAGCTTCCCCCTCTTTCAACAAAGTTTCAACCAAGTCTTTTAATGGCCCCTTGACAGGGTTTGGGACATGCACTATTGGTATTTCGGACATCTCACTTATTATATTCACAAAAAAAAGGAATAAAAACCTTCCTAATCTTTGTCCTTATTTGCTCTAATTTGATAAAAAATCTCTTACCAATTCATCGTTATATTTGGGAAATTTCCTCAAAAACTCTAGCCATCCTGCCTATTGAAAGATAGTTTCTACTTCTTCACCTGGAAGGAGCTGGGTATCATCTTCTAGTTCTGACTTCTTTTTAATTCTCATGATTCGTTCTTCTTCAATCTTACATAGGTTAGCCAAAGATTGCTTCTCTTATCAGTGGAACTAATGATTTTCATTATGGAACTAGTGGATTCAGTTGTTGATCTAGCGAATTTAGTTGCAAAATTATTTTACTTAGCTGCAGAACTAGCAAATTTGGTTGTGGAACTACTATACTCAGCTACAGAACTGATAGAGTTAATTCATTGTATCTCTTTTGAAATTTTTCTACAATTATCTTTTACTTTGTTGATTCAATAATAAGAATGATTCTTTATGACTATCTGCTAACTCATTCCATCATCAATATCCTTCTCATGATTTTGCACATTTAACCATGATGTACAATAGATGACTCATCATACTAATCTTTTAAATCAAGTCTAATCACACATGCAAACTTTCAATCTAACCTTTAACAAGTTAAAAACATAATTACCATCGTTGATGATGTAATCCCTCTATCATGATGACTCATCATTCCTGAAAAATGGTTAGAAAATAGTTAGAATTATAAATATATATATATATATATATATATATATATATATATATATATGAATTAGCCATTTATTTGAGAAGATCAACTGCCATTGTTGGTTTTCAATTGATCTTTGAGAGATTGATTATTATTATTATTATTATTATTATTATTATTATTATTATTATTATTATTATTATTATTATTATTATTATTATTATTATTATTTTAAGAAGAGAACACCATTTACTAGTTTTCATCCTTCTCCTTTTATTCTAGATATTTTCATCTAATTATTTGATCATTTTGGAAGTACTGGGTTCTTCCATATGATCAAATTCATTGTTTGCTTCAATCTGCTTCAATTCATCCTTAGTGGGAGGTTTCCTATAAAGTTTTAGCTTGTGTCCATTGACCAAGAGTATTCTTTTGCTGCCATCAATGAGAAGTAATTGGATAGAACCATTGTCAAATATCTGCTTGATCTGATAAGGTCCCAACCATCTGGTTCTTAATTTGCCTTTGAATTACTGGTACTTAGAATCAAAAATCAATGCCCAGTCTCTTACTTTGAATTGCCTTTCCTTGATATGTGAATCATGCCATTACTTCCTTTGATCTTGGATTATCTATGTCTGGTGAAGTGCTTCTATTCTTAATTCATCTAATTTATTGAGTTGAAAGATTCACTCCTTTTGAGCTACATCTAATTCAATTCCCACCTTAGCTACTATCCTTAATGTCTGTAGTTCAAACTCAATAGGCAATAAGGGCTTTTTCCCATAGACTAACTCATATGGTGAAAACCCTGTCATGGTTTTCCAAGTTGTATTGTAAGCCCAGACAGCTTCAGGTAGTCTTTTTTACTCAATCTCTTCTTTGTGCTTTAACTATTTTAGTGAGGATGTTTTTAAATTATCTATTTGTTACTTCAAATTTTCCATTTGCTTGTGGGTGATAGGGAGATGACTTCCTATGATTTATCTAATAATACATTGTGAAAGCTTGGATCATATTGGACATAAATTGTGGTCCCTGGTCTGAAACTAAGATTTTTGGTGCTCCAAACTTTACCATAATTTTGTGCCAAAGGAAATCAGCAACTGCTTCTTCAATGGCATTTTTAAAGCCTGTGCTTCTGCCCACTTTGTTACATAATCAGTACACACAAGTATGTGCTCTTTTCCCTGTGAAGGAAGATTAAAGGGTGAAACAAAACCCAACCCCCATCTCTCAAATGGTTCAATCACTACTTGTGGTTGCAGAGGCATTTTATTGGTAATGGTTGGCTATCCCATCCTTTGACAAGGATCACACCCCCTGATATATCTCTTCACATCTTTGTATAGAGATGGCCAATAGTAACTAGTGCCAAGTATCTTGTGAGATATTTTTTTCACTTAACAGTGTCCTCCACTTGGTTCATCATGACATGCCCAGAGGATGTCAAATATTTCATCTTCCCTTACACACTTGCATAAAACCAAATCAGGACAACATTTAAATAGCATTATATTTAACCATTTGAACTGTGCACTAGTTTTGATTAACTTCTTTATTTGTTTTTTAGTGAAAGAAGGAGAAAACTTCCCTGTTGCAAGATAATTTACCATGTCAGCAAACCATGGTGTATCAGCTGAAATAATAAATAATTGTTCATCTGAAAAGTTGTCCTTGACTGGATCCTGCTCCCCTGTAGTGGTCAGTCTTGATAAGAAATCAACTACCATATTAGATTTGCCTAGATTGTCAATAATGGTAATATCAAATTCTTGTAGAAGTAATAACCATCTAATTATTCTACCTCCAACCACTGGTTTGTTCATTAAATATTTAATTACTGAGTGATCTGTATGTACAAATATTTTGTACCCTATAATGTAATGTCTAAATTTATTGATTGCATAGATCACAACTAGAAATTCTTTTTCAGTGGTAGTGTAATTTCATTCAGTGGGAATAAGATTTTTACTAAGGTAGTAAATATCATACATTCTTCTTTCTTCATCTTTCTATCCCAAAACTGCATCAATTGAGGTATTTGAGGCATCAGTTTGGATGTGAAAAGGTTTCTCCCAATTAAGTCCTTTCAATATTGGGGTAATTACTAATTTTTCTTTAATTTCTTCAAAAGCATGTTGACACTTTTCATCCCAAAGAAATTCGCAGTCCTTGGTAAGCAACTTAAACATGGGGGCAGTGATTTTACTAAAATCTTTGATAAAACACCTATAGTATCCAACATGCCCTAAAAATGACTTGATATCTATGGGGGTTTGAGGAATAGGCAAGTTTGAAATAATCTTGATTTTGTTTTGGTCAACCTGAATTCCTCTTTTTGAAATATGGTGTCCTAATACGATCCCTTCATCAACATTCATCAAACATTTCTTATGACTAAGATACAAGTGATGTTATTCACATCTTGTTAATACTCTGTCCAAATTTTTCAAGGCATTATCAAATGTATCTCCATGCACAATAAAATCATCCATATATACCACTACACAGTCATTTGTTAGGTTTGCAAAAATTTCTAATATAGCTCTTTAAAAGGTTACTGAAGCATTACATAGTCCAAATGGCAATACCTTGTAAGCAAAGGTACCCCATGGACAAGTAAATGTAGTTTTGTCCTGATCCTCAGTGCCAACTCTGATTTGATTATATCCATTAAATCCATCCAAGAAGGAAAAGTATTGTTTACTTGAAAGGTTATCTAAGACTTGATCTATGAATGGTAAGGGAAAATAATCTCTCAGGGTGGCTTTGTTCAGTTTCCTATAGTCAACACAAATTCTCCATTTTTTATTCTTTTTAGGGACAATTACAAGAGGAGACACCCACTGGCTATTTGAGATAGGGTAGATAAAACCTACTTGTAATACTTTTTCAATTTCTTGTTTGACTATATCCCTTAAGGCTAGATTAATCCTTCTCTAAGGTTGCCTAACTGGTCTAATGTTTTCAGTATAAATATGATGGGTGCAGATGCTTGGATGAATTCCCTTCATGTCTCTGTTAGGTTGTGGAGCTAAAAGCTTCAACCTTTGCAAACTGAGGAACAGATGGTTGCTGAGTTCTACAGTAACCGGCGTCGGCATCAGGACCGACGTTGGCAGAGTCCAGTGCAGAAGGCCACCGGCGACGGCAGTAAGTCGGCTGACGTCGGCAGAACCAGACAAGCAGGGACCGACGTCGGTCGCTTGTGTGTTCCAGAACTGCTCGTTTCACGGACAGTTAGTTAAGTGAATGAAGAGTTTGCATGTTGAGAGCAGTTAGAGTCTTGTGCTGCGATGACTATTGTCTAAATTAAGAGTCTAAGTTATTGTTTGAGTTAGGGATCTATTTATAGACCCATTGGCATGTATTGTATAAGGCATGAGATAGAAAGGAAGAGTTCCTTCTAGTTGTAAGATCTGTGAGTTGCAGGTTGTTGCAAGCTCATTGGGGATCTACATGTAAGTTTGGTCTTTGAATTACAGGTTGCAGGTTCATGAGAGATCAGCTTGAAGTGCTATAGAGTGCTTGATGTACCGGCAGGGTTATTACTGACTGGTTGGTGAGGTGAACACCAATTCTGTGTGTGAGTTGGTTGTTGGGACCATTTTTTGTGTAGGAGAGTGTGTGTGAGGAGAATTACTGAACACTTGAGGTGTGGCGAATCTCTGGAAGGTGAAAGAGTGTGGCGGCTCTTTGTTGTATTCTTTTCTGTTAGTGTTAATACAAGATAGTGTATTGTCTCTCATATTCTGTGCTATTGGTGAATTCTAGTTACTTGTGTTTCTGGTTATTTCCGCATATTCAATTGCTTATACTTGGTAATCATACTGTGCTTTTTCTGAGAAGCAAGATCCCAACTAGTGGCATCAGAGCATGTTTGTTGTTCTAGATTCCTGTCAACTGGTATCAGAGCCTTGGTTGTAAGTTCTTAAGCTTGATACCATCAATCGGTATCAGAGCTTTTGGTTGGGATACTAACAGATTGGTGTAGATCTGGGTAGTGTGTTTTGATTACAGGGTACTCACAGGGTTTCTGTTTGAGTGGGAGTTGAGCAATGACAGAAAGCAGTCAACTACGAATGGAAAAGTTCAATGGCAAGAACTACCAATTATGGAGGATGCAGATTGAGGACTATCTGTATCAGAAAGATTTGTACTTACCGTTGGGTGGGGTTGCTAGCAAACCCTTGGATATGAAAGATGAAGAATGGGAGGTTCTTGATCGGAAGGCTCTGGGATCTGTTAGATTGAGTCTTGCATCATCTGTGATTTCCAGCTTATCACAGTGTAAGACAACGGTGGAGTTGATGGAATCTTTGGCAAATTTATATGAAAAACCCTCAGCTTCGAATAAGGTATTTCTTATGAAGCGTTTATTTAATTTGCAAATGTTGGAAGGTGGATCTGTTCATAGCCATCTTAGTGATTTCCATGGTTTAGTAAACCAGTTAAGTTCAGTCAATATTGTATTTGATGATGAAATAAGAGCTCTCTTAATCTTGTGTTCATTACCTGAAAGTTGGGAAGGTATGGTAATGGCAGTTTTTAATACTGTGTCTCCTTCAAAAGTCTTAAAAGTGGATGATATTGTGAGTGTAATCTTGAACGAAGAGATACGCAGGAAAAGCACAGGTGAATCATCTGGAGATGCTTTGAGTGTTGAAGGAAGAGGAAGGCCAAGAGAGAAGATAGAGCGTGGGAGATCAAGGTCAAAGACGGGCAAGAGATCCAAGTCCAGGTATGGCAGAATAACCTGCTGGAAATGTGGAAAGCAAGGGCACTTAAAGAGAGATTGCAGATCGGGTACAGATCAGCATGAAGAACATGAAGAAGAAGCAGATGCTGCAGGTTACATTGCACAGGATGCTCTGGTATGTTCTTTGGATAAAGTAGAATCTTGGGTATTAGATTCTGGTGCCTCTTTTCATGCATCCCCACATAGGGAATTTTTTCATGAGTATGTCCAGGGAGATTTTGGAGAAATTTGTGTAGGGGATGGTAAGTCTTGTCAGATTGTTGGCAAAGGCAAAGTGAAGCTGAAACTGCAGACATGTAACACATGGGTGTTAAAGGAGGTCATGCACGTCCCAGTTCTGAAGCGGAATCTGATTTCTGTTAGAAGTTTGGGTGAAGAGGGTTGCACAGTAACTCTCACAGTGGACTCTTGGAAGGTTACCAAGGGTACACTTGTTATAGCTAGAGGTAAGAAAGTAGGTACGCTTTATCTATCTACTTGTTTTACTGATTCTTCTTCTGGGTTATCTACTTCAGCTGTAGATTCGGAGATGTGGCTTGATAGGCTTGGTCACATAGATATGAAGGAGATGCTGGTTCTTGAGTCAAAGGATATGCTTTCGGATTTGGAAGGCATGGATCGTGGTTTCTGTATGCAGAAGAAAAAGGTGAGATTTCTTGAGGAATCCGATGTTAGTGACAAGAACAGGAAAGCCTTGGTTTTCAAGGAGAAAGTGACGGACAGAGTTCAGCACAAGGTGCAGAGGAATTCTGAGCAGAGCAAGGGTGTTTTGGACAAGGGTTTGATCCAAAAGGAGCTCGCGGGAAAAAGTCAGGTCTCACAAGAAAAACACAGAGACCGACGTCGGCAGGAAAACTGGCGTCGGTGTCCAGATAGGGACCGATGTCGGCTATGTGCAGCCCGACGTCGGTGACTCGGGGCAGACAGAGACCGGCGTCGGCCAGGGGAAAATGACGTCGGCGGAGAGGCAGTCGCAGGGAACCGACATCGGTCGGCTGTAGACTGAGATGTGACCGGCATCGGTCACTGAGACGAATTTTGGGTGGACAGCAAGCTGTCATGGAGTCTCAAGCGCCCATATGGAGGACTGAAGGTGTAAGTAAGTTCTTAAATTCGTCATTTCCCTTCTTTACACTACTTGTTGCTCACTTATGGCATAGGACCAGGGAGTTATTGAAGAAGCAGAACAGGTAGATCCAGGAAACAGTGGGAGCTAGGCATGGATGAGGATGTGATTCTTTGGAGGAGAACCAAACAGGGGTTTTGGGTAGTGTGGCCAGCTGGAAGTAAACACTGAGAGACGAATGGATGTTAAGGATGAAGAAGAGCGGAAATAGATACGTGAGATGGAAGATCAGGGTATTTGATCTTGTATTAGCTGCAGGGCAATGGAGGTTTGTTCATTGTGTTTCTCTTTACCAGGTTGGATAGTATTAGCTACACTATCCTATTTTCTGTATGATGTGCTTGTTGCAGGGTTACATATACAGGTATTGCTGAACTAAAGGTAAAGCTAGTTCAGGTGTTTGTCATGGAGGATCTGGGAGCAGCAAGATTCTTTGGCAAGAGTGTGTTCTAGAGACATGGTAGGTCATTTGTTGACTTTGTTTCAGGATGATTGTGTGGAACCGGTTAGCACACCGATGGTTAGACAGTTCATAGAACAGGTGTCTTGATTCACATAATGAGGTTGAGTGCATGGTATGTACTAAACCTGAGTTTTCCCAAGCAGTGGGAGTTGTCACAAGTTAGGAGCCAATCCGGGAGAGAACCATTGGAGGTCAGTTCAGTGGATTCTTACAGGGACTAGTAGCAGGTGCACATGCTATGCAAGTTCAGGTTTATTTCTACATGGTTGTAGATGTGGATGTGGCAGGTAATTTGGATGACAGGTTTTGCACCACGGATTTTGTGGTGGTTGGTCTTCAAGGATGATTTTGAAGATGGATACATAGCCAAGGTAACAAACTAGACGGTGTACAGGTACATGTACAGGTTGCAGCTGTTTATCTCCAAGTGGGAGATTGTTAGGTTGTGGAGCTAAAAGCTTCAACCTTTGCAAACTGAGGAACAGATGGTTGCTGAGTTCTACAGTAACCGGCGTCGGCATCAGGACCGACGTCGGCAGAGTCCAGTGCAGAAGGCCACCGGTGACGGTAGTAAGTCGGCCGACGTCGGCAGAACCAGACAAGCAGGGACCGACGTCGGTCGCTTGTGTGTTCCAGAACTGCTCGTTTCACGGACAGTTAGTTAAGTGAACGAAGAGTTTGCATGTTGAGACCAGTTAGAGTCTTGTGCTGCGAGGACTATTGTCTAAATTAAGAGTCTAAGTTATTGTTTGAGTTAGGGATCTATTTATAGACCCATTGGCATGTATTGTATAAGGCATGAGATAGAAAGGAAGAGTTCCTTCTAGTTGTAAGATCTGTGAGTTGCAGGTTGTTGCAAGCTCATTGGGGATCTACATGTAAGTTTGGTCTTTGAATTGCAGGTTGCAGGTTCATGAGAGATCAGCTTGAAGTGCTATAGAGTGCTTGATGTACCGGCAGGGTTATTACTGACTGGTTGGTGAGGTGAACACCAATTCTGTGTGTGAGTTGGTTGTTGGGACCGTTTTTTGTGTAGGAGAGTGTGTGTGAGAAGAATTACTGAACACTTGAGGTGTGGCGAATCTCTGGAAGGTGAAAGAGTGTGGCGGCTCTTTGTTGTATTCTTTTCTGTTAGTGTTAATACAAGATAGTGTATTGTCTCTCATATTCTGTGCTATTGGTGAATTCTAGTTACTTGTGTTTCTGGTTATTTCCGCATATTCAATTGCTTATACTTGGTAATCATACTGTGCTTTTTCTGAGAAGCAAGATCCCAACTAGTGGCATCAGAGCATGTTTGTTGTTCTAGATTCCTGTCAGTCTCCATAGTCCCAAGAAAAAGCTTTAGTATGATTCTTCAAAACATCAAATAGTTTGGCTTCTTCATCATTTGTTAACCAACTATTAATATTCAAAAATTTCCCTGGTTGAATCTCAAGATGTTTGGTTCCAGTATATGATGAACTATTTTGTTGAAGGGGTTCCATTAAGGTGTTTAGTGGATAGACATGTGGTAAAAACTTATGATATGTAGCAACATATCTAAAAGTTCCTTGAGACAGAATGCTGGACAAAGGACAATAGGAAGAGTTATAATACTTATCTTGTTGTAGGTCAAATTCCTTGCTACTATTGTTTTCCAAAAATTCTTCATCATCTCTTGATATCTGTAAATCTGAAGCTACAAATCCTTCCTCTCCCCAAGAGAAATCTTGTTCCTTCAAAGCAAAATTATGTTCATTTGTAGGGAATTGTTTTTGGTGCGGTTCTGGAACTAACTATGATGGTTCCAGAATATATTTTGTAAGTTCTAAAACTAATCCTGACTGCTCCAATGACAATTAATGTTCATTTAATGAAGGATTAACTGTATCTTCTATTTCTCGTACATGATCCTGCAATGTTATCATAGCCAAAGAAGATAGATTTTTCTCATTAATATCAGGATTATTAACCCATAGTTTCAATTGATTATCAATAAAAGGTTGTGTAGAGGGATATAATGAAATTTTCTTAGAATTCTTCCCATTGGAAATAGTCATATCACCTGACCTGCAATCAATTAAGGTAGCAACTGTAGCTAACCATGGTCTCTCCAAAATGATGGTATAACGAAGTGTTTTACCTTTTGGCTATAAGATAAGGAAGTCGACTATATATTCCTATGATTCTAACATTACTGCCACATCTTCAATAAATCCTTCTAGTTTTGCTACAGACTGATCTGCCATCTGCAATATGGTGTTAGTAGGTTGTATGCCTATTAATGGTAATGTTTTCAAAGTGTCCACTATCATTACATTGATAGCTACTCCCAAATCAATCAAAATGTTATGTATATCCTTATTCCTTATAGAGACAAAAATAATAGGGCTGCTAGGATCTCCATATTTGGGAAGTAAGAGTTTGCCTGCTAATAAATCAACAAGTTTCCCATCTACTGAATAGTCCTAGGGTGTTGCTTCTTTCTTCCAAGTTTTTTAAAACACAATAGTTTGATTAACTTGTTCAACTCTGGGATATCCTTAATTACTTGTAACAATGGTATTTCAATATTCAATCTTCTTAGTTCCTACACTAATTTAGATTCCTTAATTTCTATGGCTTCTTTAAATATTTTTGGAAATGGAATCTCAGTAGAATTTTCTTTTGGTTCCTTATTTTTTTCTTTTTCATCTTCCTTAGGTGCAACCAGGATAGGGGTTTTAGCTTCTTTGGTCATCTCAGTGATTATAACAGGTGGATTGTTAAGTATTTTGCCAAATCTTGTTTGAATGTTTTTACAATCCATTGCATTTAGATCAATTGATTTTTTTGGTTCCGTTTTGTATACAAGAGTTGTTTGTTTGTTTCTTGGGTTTGCTACTGGTTGTGTTGGCATTTGTGTTTGGATTATATTTTCAGCCTATGAATTTTATGATGGACATCCCATTATAGCTTGTTGGTTCTGATTCGGATATGTTTTCCCTTGCACATAATTACTAGGACCCCATCTAGGTTTTGGCCAAGCATAAGGATTTCCTTGACCAACCCAAGGTTGTTGATGTCCCTGAGTATACCAAGATTGACTTGCCTAATCCTCAGGATGCCATGTTGGTTGAGGGGCCCAAGGTGGTTGTCCCCAACTTTGTGGTACTATTTGAGCTACCCATGGCATCATCCAAGGATTAGGAGTTGTTCTTGGCACAAATTGTCCTTAGCTAGGTTGTCTCTGAACAAAATTTAATTCTTCTATGGTGGATGATGTACTAGTTCATTTGAGCTATTTTTTTATGAGTGGAAGAAGAGAACAAGCGTGAGTATCATGTTCTTTATATTTACATACAAGACATACTTCTATTGTATCTAAAGGACATTCCCGTGTTGCATGTTTCTTCCTCCATCTAGGACAATACATAGCTAATGGTTCAAGGTGGGCATTTGCTTTGGCTTATAATCCATCCATGGTGGAGGTTAATTGAACTAATATGTCTATTTTAAAGTTTGTCAATTCATCCATCAGTTTGTTCATATTTGGATTTGAATTTTTAACCATTTTTTCCTTTCTAGGTTCACCCCTTGTCCTTGAATAGTTTCTACAAATTTCTATGATTTCATCCATTCTTAATTGAGCAGTGTTTCTACCACCAATTAAATCAAGGGTTTCCCTAGAATCATCATCCAGACCTTTGAGAAAAATAGTTTTACTTAAATCTTCTTGAAATACAAATACACCCTGTCCAAATAATCTTCCATATTTTCATCTTCTTTCTGTTTGAATTTGAAAAATTCCTCCTTTCTATTTCTTCCTCTACAATAATATTGATATTTGTCTAGGAAGACAGTTTCAATTTGTTCTCAACTGGTAATATAATTAGATGTTAATCCCATAAACCACCTCATTTTTGCATCCTTCAGAGTAGATGGAAATAACTTGAGTTTTTTATTATCTATCTTGTAATCATAAGTCTGACATGGTACTTTAAACTCAAATAGAAATTGGTCAAGATCCTCAGATGACATTCCTCTAAATGTGGGCAAGTGTGTAGGTGAAATGTTCTTCATAGTGGTTTCATCATCCTCTATCTAAATGGGATAGGTAAAGGTTCTCTCAGGTTCTCTTTCAGCTTCTCATGCCATTTCTCTAGTATTTTCTAGTCCCTTTTCCCAGTCAATGTGGTATATTGTCTGCTTTGGGGATGGTGAAAAGTTAGGAGTAGGAGGTTGACTACTCAATTGAGAATCAAAACTTTCCCTTAATGGATCTTGAGAAATAATCCTCTTCCCTAAACTTTTACTTGTTTTTGGTGACTGATCCAAAAATTCCAAAGATGGCAATTTTGATTCTTGTCTTGTAGGAGATAATGGTGCCTGTAATTCTTGCTCAACTTCCTTATTTAAATTAGAGGGTGATATAAATTATTGTTCAGATATTTTGGGGAGAAATCTACCCTTGGAGTCTCGTGGTCTACTCATAAATTTTGTGATAACCTTAGGGAAAATTTCTCCAATTACTAAGTATATGATTGTTGCTCTTGTTGACACTTAATTAGAAAATTCCAACTAGTGGATCCCTGGCAATGGCACCAAAAATGATGGGTGTCGTTGTGCCCTTCATTTAATCAACTTTCTATTGATGTCATATTTAACTAGGGCTATGTCTAAAGCTATATGCAATAAGAAGAATCTTAGCGATTTAGTAATTGATTGTAGGTATTTGTATATTTTTTCTTGTTTTAGGGGATTTTTAATGTCTTATGAACTTCTTGGTTAAAACCTTATTGGAATCAAACTATGAAATTTGCTGAAAGTAAACACACATTGCAAAAATGAATTTGCTAGAAATAAACACACATTTGCAGAATGAAATAGATTGCTGAAAACAAACACAAGTTTGCATAATGAAATAGATTGCTGAAAATAAACACACGTTTGCATAATGCTTGGAAATTGATTGCAAAGAAATGAGAATTTAATCTATAACACTCGTAGGGGAAAATATACAACAAATTTTAACTTTAAGGGGTTAGAAGCATTTATAAATTTAACAAATCTAGCTATTTGCTTTTGAGAATAAAATATAAATACCAACCACAAATGAATATCTTGGTTCTTGGAGGAGTGGGCCCTTACTCCACCTAAAAATAGGACTGAACAACTTAATTCTCTTTCAAAACAAAAATAGCTATTTCATTGATAAAATGTTTTGTATTACAAAGATGTACTATTCTATCCTTATCCCTATATTCTTCAATTATTTTTCACTTTCCCTTCCTAAATTCCCAGGTCTGTATATATATTCTTCTACTTGTGGTGCATTTATTGTTTTAACTATTTCATGGATATGATGGAACTGAATCACACCCAGAATAGATGCTGAATAAGACCTGGCTGGCTGTCCAACTATGTGATAAATGTCTTAGATCTGCAAGTATGGAAATTGGAATTTTGCTCTTGATTTAATGGGATCATTAATTTGACATATTGCTGGCTATTTGGAATAGATCTTTATCAGTTTCATGTTTAACTGCAAAAATTTTGGAGCTTATCTGTAGGAGTACTAGAGCTAATTCAGATAATTCCAGAGCTAAATATAGAGTTCCAAAACTAAGTCCAAAAATGTGACTACTTGAAATAGCATGGAGGAGTTCTAGAACTAATTTGTATTGATTCCAATGCTTTCAAAAACATGCAATCCACTTCATATTTATTTTTTAGCTTGATGATGACCTGTTTTATTACAAAAAATGACTTTTCCAAAACACTTGTTAGGAATTATAGAGATTTTAAATGTTAGAATCACAATCAACAAAAGATGGATAATTACATCCTACTCATATCAGATCAAAATAAAAGTCATAAAATCCAATCAAATTTAATAGAAAGAGAGTAAGATGAGGTCATTTATTATACATTTAATGAGAATGTCCTAGCCTCATCACCCATCTACTTCTGTTGTTATCTTGATTATGTAGTCAAGCCTGTAACATCAACCTTCTTAATTTTTTGTGGTTTGACCACCATGAGAATGAATTGCTTTGTCTTCTCCACCAATATCTTACATTGCTTGGCACTAATCAGGGAGATAGGTGTGGGAGGTGGTACTTATGGTACCCTATAACACCATGTTCCAAGAGTGAGGGTGATTATTTGAATTCATGATTCATAGATTCCACGTCAATCATACATGAATGGATGACCAAGGAGTATATCACAAACATCTATATTGACCACATCACACAATACTTCATCTTGGAAAAGTTTTATTGCATATGAAAGAAGACACTGATGGGTGACATAGAGATCTCTCCCTAGGCTCAACCATCCAATACTATATGGTTTTGGGTGAAGCTTCATGGATAGATTTAGACTTTTCACAACTTTAACAGAGATTAGATTCTTTTGACTCCCACTATCAAGAATGAAATGTAGAGGCTTACCTTTTACCCATAATTTGGAGTGAAATAATCTTTCCTTATCATCTGACCTTTTCTCACAGGTCTATGATGAAGTGACAATCATATCAGGCTCAACATCTACAATCTCTTCTTCATCCTCTTCAACTATAGGTTGTGTATGAGATAGAGTAGTATATGTCAAGTATTGTGACTCAAAAAGTAGTGACTTGATGGCTCAACATTCTTCTTTGGAGTGATTTCTAATTTTGTGGCAATCACACCATTTTCTAATCTTCCCCTTCTGGGGTTTCTTATCTTAAAACTCCTTTTGCTTCCAATTTTAGCCTCATGTTTGAACTTCCTTGTCACTTTTCTATTTTGAAGAATGACTCTTCACATTCTTCCTTTCATGCTTCTACTCAATCTTCACTGTGAACTTGGATGCCTTATTGAGGGTTTCTAAATTGAAGAGTTCCATTTCCCCCAGTTTGTACCATTGTAGTCCACCAAGATATTTGAGAGTCTTATGTTTCTCACTTTTTTGGATTCCCAATCTTGTAGATAGAGAATGAAAAATGTCTATGTAATCTTGAATAGATTGGTCCTTACCTTGGCAAAGTTATTGCCACTGTATGTACAGATCATCATATGCTCCAATGGGATAGTATCCTTCCTTCACCACTTCCACAAAATCATCCAAGGTAGGTTCAACCTCAAGCCCAATATCATCTATAATAAACCTCTTTTTGTACACTTCCAACCAATTTTTCATGGGCAATGATGCTTTCAAAAGAGCAAAAGTGATCTTTTCTCCATCGGTGAATTTATTTACAGAGAAGTAGGAAGATAATTGATCCAGCTAATTTTCTACTACATCAGCATTGATTTTACCTTCAAATATAGGAATATCAAAATTCACCAGAACCTTGAAGAGTTTTGTGGCACTGAAAGGACATTCCATGGATGAGGAGCTAGGAAGTGCAGATGAGGAGCCAAAATTTTCCATCAAAAGTTATTGTATAATTTGGGAAAATTATTGAAGAATCTATGCTTATTGTCATTAGAGGGTTTCATTCACCATTTCCTTGAAAGCATCATATGTCTTAGTGCCATCCACCATTTAAATTCATTTGGAGTGAATAGGTGGATAGTTTAGAAGCTCTGTTGTTTTTCACCCAAGCTTCTTGTAGCCTGACCTCATCCTCGAGATCATACACTCTAAAGACAAACCACTATAATACCATTGATCCAAAACTCAAAATTTTTGATTGACAGATATTTCAAGAACATAAAAATAACATAGTAATAATGAATTCTCTGAGAAGAGATGTGTTATTACTCAAGATCACAATACAATTATATGCTTATCTCTAGGAAGAGATGTTTGATTTCCATTTCAGGTTACATATTCATTTATAAAAAATTTGAAATTATAAATATGATGTGGAAGGTCACAAATGTTTAGGAAGATTAAGTGGTTTGACTTCCATGATTTAAAACAATACAAAATTTGAGGAATTACTATTTTTAGAAGCTTACTATTTTTAGACTGCACTACTAAAATTAAAATTTGGGGAAATTTTATTGGGTTTTATAGGGTCAAAAACTATAGAGAAAATATCCATTCCATCTTAACACATTCTCCTCATTCTTATCTTTCCAACAGTTCAAATTCGGAGTCAATTGGAGCTATGGTGCAAAAGTTATGGCTCCCAGAAGTTCTATCATCAATTGGGGTAGAACCATTACCTGAATTGTCACCTAAATTATTTCTTGGATCACCTATCCATTAATGTAGTTACCTATGATAAATTTAGCTTATTTTTTTCCATTCACCAAGTGTGCCCTCTGGTTCTCGTCCTAAACATTCTTGCAACTAAAGGTTTTAGATATCTTCATAATAATGCCCAAGCTAGTGGTCTTGTTAAGGGAATTTATCTCCCTCTGGATATTGTTAATCCACACGAAGATATGCAATTGCTCATTATCCACTTTTCAGATGACTCCTTTCTTACCCTCATTAAATATGAAGCCAATGTGGACAATGTCTTGACACCTTCTACCTAGGCTTTGGCTCTAATATCCATTGGTAGAAAACTCATTGTTACAGACAGTCTTACCTTCCTCTACCATCATGGGCTACTAAATTTGGTTGGAAGTGGATCTAACATGATGAAATATTTAAATTCCCTAGCACCCCCTTTTCTTTCTATGCTTTGCCACCTTTATTGTGGAAATATGTTATTGATAGAGTTGATAAGAAGCTAGATTACTAGGTGACCAAGTCTCTTTCATAGGTAGGAAAATTTCAAATCTACTTGAAAATTCTTGAATCCACCCATGTGTATTTATCATCATGTTGGGTACCTTCTAAAAACTCTTATTAGAAGTTAGATAAATTGATCTGAGACTTCCTTTGGGAAAACTCCTTGCAAGGTAAAGGATTCCATAGGGTGTCCTAGGAATATTAATGCCTCGCGCGTGAAGCTGGAGGGATGGGTCTCATTGACATAGCTCAACAAAAAACTAAATTATGCATCAAATGGATTATGTGGGCCAAGGGCCCATAAGATTGGAAGGTGTTATTTGGACATTGTATCTCCTTCAGGTTGTCCAAGGGAAATAAATCTTAGAAAGGGCTTGACTTCCACAATTTGCGCTTCATCCAATCTCCCATCTAGATCACAAGTTCCTTTTTGGTCAAAATCATTTGGAAGGATTGGGAAAAGATTGAGCCTTCACTTCTCTGGAATGGTTCTGATTTTCGTAATGGGATTTCCACCAATTCCCACTCTCTATGGTGGTCTCCCATTTTTTCTTATAATAAAGTGCCCTTGACAAAAGTCCCTTAGATCAATGCCCTCAAGCTTTTTTGTAGAGGAATTCTTTCCATCTATGATATCTTTTGTAGGCATTCTTGCTCTTGGCTATCTTGAGAAGAGACGAAAGCTAAATTACGGTTAGCCAATGTAGACCAAGAATCTTACTAGGTGATTATCAATGTTGTCCCTATTGATATGCTCCACAAAATCTCAATCCATTCTACTTAGCCTTAATGGAAGGATTGAAAATGGTATGTTGAGACCCCTTTCTACAATTACACTTACCGACTAGGCTATGCTTGGCTCACCCCCCATTTACCCATGGTAGACAAGCACAACGCCTATTGGGGGTTTTACTCATCTATTAAAATGTGGAGCATTCACTTCAACACTATTTGGGGGCTTGTGTGGAGCCCAAGCTTACCCATTTTTCTTGGTGTATATTTTACTAAGGCTTGCTTATTAGTTGAAGACTTATTCAGCTGGGAGTTCATAAACTTACTTGCCCCTTCTGTATCCACCTTGAGATGCTCCCTCATCTATTTTGGTGTTGTTCCAAAGATCAAAGGGTTTGGACTTGGATCCATTATCTCTTCAGACCTTTCCATCCTGAATTTTTTATTTGGTAGCATATCCCCTTGACAACAAACCCACCATGCCCTTCATTTATTCCCAAGTCTAACATACTTTCAGAGTGGAGATTCTCTTCTAGATTTGGAAAGAGAGAAATAATTATGTTTTTAATCATGCTTCTTTTGA
>JARHVA010009681.1:277500-280998 GCA_037957365.1 Torreya grandis
CTACAACTTTTTCTTTAAAAAATTCGTATATTTTTCTTTCCCCAAAAAATTCTACAACCACCTTTTCTTTTCATGAACTTTTCAAATAACCAATACCTTATTTTTTTAATGAAATAAAATTAAAATTTTCACATAATAAAAATCATGACAATAAAAATTAAAATATTCTTCTTTTTATTATAAGAAAAAATTGTACAAAATATAAAACCTCTCACACAAAGATGCCCTGTTTTTCTCATAAATAAAATTATTTTCTTTTATATAATAAAAACCACGACAATAAAAGTTAAACCATTCGTCTTTGAAGGGAGAACACGAGGACTTTTATTAAGAAAGAAAATTTCCATCAAACTAAAACAACCTCGAGGCATTTGAAATCCATTTTGGTTAAAAACATCAGAAAGTATTAAAAATTATTCATATGAATTCTTGAATGAAGGCTTGCAAAATTTAACAATTAGCAAAATAAGGATAAAATTTCAATGCTATAATGAATACCATGTTCGTCGCATTTGCATGGAGAGGAAAAATAGAAAACTTATCTTTTAAAAAATGAATTATTATTTTTTTTCATTTTTTATTTTTTCCTTCTTCTTATTCCAAACAAATCAGTTCGGAATGATCGTTGGCATCAATCCATAGAAATTGCCATAAAATTATTGATCATCCATCAAATGCATGT
The DNA here is from genome assembly GCA_037957365.1 of Torreya grandis. NCBI lineage: Eukaryota > Viridiplantae > Streptophyta > Pinopsida > Cupressales > Taxaceae > Torreya > Torreya grandis. The sequence continues at coordinate 278,183 of JARHVA010009681.1, forward strand.
GAAAAAAATTAAATTAAATTAAAAACCCTTGGCTTAGGATAAGCAGTCCTCTTTTTAAAATCCAAGATAAGGAAGTACTTAAAAATGGGCTAAAAACAAGTGCTTTTAAGTTTAATATTTTATAATTAAATTTAATATATTAAATTAAAAATTTATTTATCGATATAAATATATTTAGTTTAAGATTTTTTATTTTTTATTTTTTTAAATAATGGAATGAGCAATCTTTTTATTAAAATTTAAAATAAAAATACTTAAAATAGACTAAAAACAAGTTTTTAAATATAATATCTTATAATTAATTTTAATACCTTGTAATTAAACCAAATAAAAAAATAATAATCAAAAAACTAAAAATTGATAATAATCAAATTACAAAATAAAAATTTACATTGAATTTTTATGTTCTTTCTAAATGGTTAACATTGAATTAATACATTAACAAAGTAAAATTTAAAAATAAAAATAAAAATGAGTAATTAACATATTCATAAATTTATTCTAATTTATATGTAATAACATATCTAAATTTTTGTTAGTCCCTTTAATTATGTAATGAAATATGTGATTAATAGATCTTATACTATGGTAAAATTTGGACAACGATATCTTTTATTTTTAAAAATTTACATGTGTAAAATTATATAAATTTTATAAGATAACATTGTATTCTATATATATCTTTTTAACCAATAAAGTTAGGGAATAAAAGAGTGAAAAATGATAATTTCATTCAAATTATTTGCTATGGAACATGCATATGCTCAAAACCTTTACGATAAATAAACATTTTTAGATAAAAACCCAAGATGTATAAATTTAAAAAGCATGTTATGGACATATCTTAATGTTATAGAACTTGTCTAATATTTAGACAATTGAAGAGCAAGAATTTATCAAGCATACTCAAATACTTGTATATTCAAAGGATTTCCTTTATTCTTTCCAATTCAGTCATAAATTATAAGAATATAGTTCTTAATAAGTATGACACATCTCAAATACAAGTCAAAGTTGTTATTTTTTAAGTATCAAAAGCTAGCTTACATGTTGCATTAATTAACAGAGCACTATTGTACATACATTTATTGAAAAAACTACATGTAGTTTGAATTCCCTCTTCAAAGTATTGGATATGTATATTTTACTTAGCCATTCATAAAAAATGGTTGGGGTCAGCTCAAAACACCTTATTTCCCCCTTCTTAAACTAAATATAGTGTCAAAAGTGGATCTATGGTTTTGAAGAGAATGATATATATTTTTGGAAGTACACACAATCAGCTTCCAAAGATATCACATAAATATGGAAGACAATCAAGCACAGTGTGTTATACTAGTTTAAAGAAGCCAAATTTATATAGAACAAATGATTGGATCTAGTCAATAGTGTTAGTTATTATTGAACAAAAGATGATAGTTCTACTCAAGCATGCCCAAATATCTATTTATTGATCTGAGTAACTCATAGACCTCATTCTGATCTTTATTTTCTTTTACATTTAATCCCAAACTTGCACATTATAATAAAAGACTTAAGTATCTTAAATCTCTCAGTACTTTCCTTAAATATCAAGTGCAATCATGAGTTTTTGTCATTTACATTCAAATTAGTGTTTAATTATAACACATCATGTAATTTGAATCAATTTAAATACTTAACTTGTTCAAGTTCATTAATAAAAATATGGTAGAACACTAAATTTCATAAAGATGTAATGAAATTTATCAAATTCATGTGCAATAAAACTAATGCCAAATGTAATAATGATGATTCTTAACTCTCCCTCATAATACATATTTTTTGAATGTCACATATGAAATTCTCCCATATGTGGCTCCTTTCACTCCTCCTCAAGCTATTGCTAGCTACCATCTCTCCTCCATTATTATTCCTAGGCTTATATAATCTATATAATTAGGTATATGTTATTATAATCCAAAGAGGTAAGGTGCATCCTCTTGTATAATTTTGTATGAATATCAAATCAGAAGTGCCTAGGGTTTGTGATGATATAACTATATATTCTTATATTATGAGATTAGTATATCTAAAGTGGCCATTCTTGATCTAATGATTACCATGATGAACGCCATAGAGGCATTAAAAAATGAATCCAAACTTTGGGGTTAAAGGATCCATCACTTTAACATAAGATTATACATGTAAATAATTCTAAAAATGTTAATTTAAATTACACATCTAATTCTCCATCTAAAACCTATGTGTCTCAAAATATTTCATATGAAGGATGTGTTATGAATAAAAAATAATCTAAAACTAATGAATCATAAATTTTGCATAAGTATAAAATAAACCCAAGTAAAAATCTAACATGATGCAAAACAAGTTGATTACTTTGCATCTTATTCATCCTTTAAATAAATACAAATACTATTGTGTTTATCATGGAGTTCATGGTCATTATACAAATAGGTGTTGATCTTTCAAAAGTAGAGTATAAAAACTTATTGATAGTTGTGACCTTAAATTAGATACGTCTATTAAATCACCACTAGATTCAAACATAGATTTTATATATGATAAACCTACTAAATGTGTATCTCTATCCCCTAAGGAAAAGTTTCAAAAAAAAGAGTTACACAAATAAAAGTTACAATAAGAAGAGTCGCAAAGAGAATCATTGACTAAAAAATGTTTCTAAAAAATAAATCATGAATAAGAAGGAGGTTCCTAAGAAGGCTGTTCAAAATCAAAATGTAATTAAAAATACTAATATTACAAGTGTGGTTTCCAAGGGGGAAACCATAAATCCTTGCTCATTTTTATAGCTTTGATCTTTGGCCCTCATACAA